>VKOC01002344.1:0-69695 GCA_009364415.1 Spea multiplicata | reverse complement strand
ATTTACCCCCTGCCCCTTATCACTATCTACCCCCTATCCTTACTTACCCTGTTGCTGGAGTCCTGCGGTGGGAGCGGGAGGCATCCGTCTTCCAGCTTTGCTGCGGTGCACGCTTCACAGCTGAGCGCCAGAATAATTCTGTTAAATAAAGTTAAAAAAAACTTTATTTAACATGGAGGATGTTAAATAAAGTTACAAAAAAAACAAACGTTTTAATTTAAGTCCCAGATGGCGCCCCTGTTGCTATGGCACCCTGTGCGGCTGCACAGGTCGCACACCCCTAAGGCCGGCCCTGTACACAACTATTTTTAAATCCAGTCCCAACATAATTTACCGTGTTAGACAGTAGCAAATGCTCTTCTAAAATCAAAATATGAAACATCTACTGCTCTGCCTTTACTTATTATAACTCAATAAACTTGCTGTGGCACGGTCTCCCGGCGGTAAAAACATTGCCTTGGGCCTTATAAGTTACTGCACTGTAGAAAAGTTATTATTTTAACTTTCAATAACATCTCCATTAATTTTCTCTCTTCTAAAGTAAGACCCACAGGATTATATTTCCCAGGTTCAGATTTGTCCACTTTTAAATCCATATGTGTGATTGGTATTTATTGCAGTTTTATTAATGAATGATCATGTACTAAAAGCATCCTATATATAATATTTAGTGGGGATCTGGGTTTAAAAAGGTGGGGAAATAGAAAGTGAGAGTTGTAGAACAAAAAGTTTAGCAGCTCCAGATAACACTAACAAGTTTGTTCCCAATGCTTATGAAAAGATGTGAAACAGCAATGGTAATATTGTGATGTGAGCCCTAGAATAAAGAAAAGGACAGGTAACAAAGATAAAAAAAATCTTAGAAATGGATTACATACATGTATCTGTGCCATGAAATGTACATATACACAAACCTACAAATGTATCTGTGTCATGAAATGTACATATGCACAAACCTACAAATTATTTTTGTGTAATACTTATGATGTAAAAGTAACTGGAAATATTATTGCCGTGTATCCATGTATAAAGTGGATATAGAGGCAAAAGGTGATTATTGTTGACCTTTGTTGCATGTACCTACCAAGAATCCCTTGTGGTTGTGGCAGCACCATGTGGTTTCTGAGGGTAAAACAAGCCTTATGGCCTGTCTGGTGTCTCTTGATGAGTGTTTAATAATGCTTCTACTACTTAATTTTACATGGAAGGGTTTTCCATCACCTTTACCCACCATAACTTATGTAATGGTATTTCTTGTTTACCCCAAGCTTCAAGTATTAAGCCAGTATCACAACCTCATGCTGACGAGTCCCATTAAGGACGAAACAGCTGCCCATGAGTGGTGATCTGGCTATTGCACCCCTTACCCACGTTTTGTCTAAAGGCTGTCTTGTACAGCGGGCAATTACTTTCAAGCGATCCATGTATAAAATGGATATAAGGCAAAAGGTGTTCATTGTTGACCTTATTACTTAGAAAAGGTATTAAATGCACATTAAAGTACTAACACAATCACATGACACATTGGTAGTTATTTCTTAAATATTCGATAGCATGAATACGATGTGTGTAACGATTCACCATGCGCAGGCATCATTTATTCTACGTTTCCAGCCACTAGTGGCCGCCCTTGCCATTCAGAACCACTCCAATCAATTATCAGGTCCAGCTGCAGTTGCTTACCTGATTATCACAGCCTTTATAAGCCTGCCCAGCCCTGCAGTCTGGGCCTTGACATTGATAAAGTCAATGGACTACCTGTTTGGTTCCTGAGTGGTTCCAGTACCTGCCTTGTTTGTTCCAGTACCTGCCTTGTTTGTTCCAGTACCTGCCTTGTTTGTTCCAGTACCTGCCTTGTTTGTTCCAGTACCTGCCTTGTTTGTTCCAGTACCTGCCTTGTTTGTTTCCGAAGTACCTGCCTTGCTTCAGAACCTGCCTTGCTTCAGAACCTGCCTTGCTCCAGTACCTGCCTTGCTCCAGTACCTGCCTTGCTCCTGAGTTGCGGCCAGCGCCCCACTAAGAGGACTCCAAGGTCGAGTACCCTGAAAGTGGGCAATCTGCCGTGTGCCCTGCAAGTGGGCAACCTGCCATGTTCCTGAGTTGCGGCCAGCGCCCCACTAAGAGGACTCCAAGGTTGAGTACCCTGAAAGTGGGCAACCTGCCGTGTGCCCTGCAAGTGGGCAACCTGCCATGTTCCTGAGTTGCGGCCAGCGCCCCACTAAGAGGACTCCAAAGTCGTGTGCCCTGCAAGTGGGCAACCTGCCGTGTGCCCTGCAAGTGGGCAACCTGCCGTGTGCCGTGTGCCCCGAAAGAGGGCTTATCTGCCGTGTGCCCCGCAAGTGGGCTTATCTGCCGTGTGCCCCGCAAGTGGGCTTATCTGCCGTGTGCCCCGCAAGTGGGCTTATCTGCCGTGTGCCCCGCAAGTGGGCTTATCTGCCGTGTGCCCCGCAAGTGGGCTTATCTGCCGTGTGCCCCGCAAGTGGGCTTCCTGCCAAGTGACTTGCCTTGTATATATTCATATTGTTGTACCATCGTATCCAATACAACTCTTAATCCGCATCTCCTGTCTGTGGTTTCTTTCCGACGCCTGTCTGTACTGACCCCAAGTCCCTCGTATCCCCTGCACCTGGGCTCCCTAACAACCTGTGTCCTCGGTTCGTGACAGATTTTTTTTCTTCATGAGGTTTATATATTTTTTGTGTCTCAATCTTTTCAGTGTGCGCTACCCAGCCCCTAGGCACCAGACTGCCTGTAGCTGTAGGTGACCCCCCCATATACAAGAACCTGATAATATGCTGACTTAATATCTCAGCCACCCCAAGAAATAAAAAACTACTGGCTGCCTCTACGTCATTCTTTAATAAATTTTTGTTAAGACTATACACATACGTCCATCATCCACAACACATTGTTGCTTTGCACCCATAATACACCTAGTGATTTGTCACAAGCTGCAAATCATTTCATCTCACTTTATTGATTATTCTAAAATATCCTGTCTGTTAATTTAAAGATTTAATTCATAATAATTATCTATACAGTCTGCAAAATGAAAGTGATGCTAATCCCTGCTGATAAGATTTGTATTAACAATTTGGCTACTTTGGATCAAGTTTTACCTTTAACATTTTAACCACATTTGTTTCATGTTATTCTTGACTGGGAGCACATTAGGATATGTTTTGTCTGTTGTGCCTTTTTATTCTTCCCTTTGTTGAGTAAGAACAGCTGCTGAATCAATGTTTTCCTTAGATGTGTGAATACAGAATATTAAACTGTAAAACTATGCTAGCTCCTTAATTCTTAATAAAGTTCAGCACTAAAGTTTTCCTCTATATATAATTATTACCGATAAGGAGAGACAAAGAAGATAATACATATTGTTTATTTTATTTTGTAAACACCATTATAGTTTTTTTTTGTATAATGGTATGCAATATTTAATATTTGGGGAAGTGACAGATTTTCACATAAAGCAGTTGATAAGTGCCTATTTATAGTGATAGCTGTGAATCAGTTTTTGTGTTTTATGTATATTTATATATATCTAGATGTCCTGATGAAAGTCAGCAATGACTGAAACGTCGACTTGACTTTGAATAAAGTGAAATTGTTAATTTAAAGACCTGGAGTGCTGACCATCTTTTGAAAGTGTTTTGTATATATATATATATATATATATATATAAATGTTGATTTTAGAAATAATATTAAACATCTCTACCTCTTACTAAGTTTAAGATATGTCTACGAAGGGCTGGCTGAATTTAGTTAGCAATGCCCTTATAATGCTTTGTATTTCAAGTGCTTCTATTTCATGGATAGGACATACCACTCTGTTTTAATAATTTACACATTATTTTTCTTCCCTTTATTTAAGTGGCCCGTGAAAGCCACATCACTGTTTACCTAAAGTGCTAATTGGATAAACATGATTTATAATGGGAAAGGATCAAGCCTCATTGATTAGATGACATCACACTCCTTTAATACTTTATTGTAAATTAAAAGGACCTTGATTTTCTGCCAACTCTCTGTAATAATATACAGATGTGTCTGCTGAAATTATACCAGCAGTAAATATACGGAACGCTAAGAAGAAAAAAAATCTTTCTGAGAAAACGGAACAGTGAGATTTTCTTGGAACTGTAATCAATATGTAGTTAAATCAAACCACCAGTTCATGGTGTGAATCTGCCATAAAACCTACAAGATAAAGAGATTTTGAAAGTAATCTTATCCGGACATGGTTATAAGTCAAGTCAAGCACGAAATATACCATCGGTGTCCCTTTATGGCCAGATTTCTATTTCTACACTATTCTTTTTATTCTTGGTGGAATTATTAGAACAAGATTAAATATATATTTTGTTTGCTCAATAGCTACTGGTTTTAACTTGTGGATTTTACAGGAAATACTTTTCCTCAGTCCATCAGTATCACTAGGGAAACAAACATAATGACCCAATAAAGATGTAGACTAATTTACGAGGGTAGTTATTTGAAAAATGATATAAAGTAAGTTGGGTATGAAAATTTACTTGTACGTTTATTTAACCCTTTGAGTGCTGGCGGTCAGGAAACATTTTACCCTGTGAAAGGCTGAGCTAATAGTCATAGAAAACTCCAATACTTCTCATTTTTTCATGGGCTAATTGTAGAACTTGTCATTTTTCCCCCTTAGAAAACAAAGCTTTGTAATGCAAGAACATTTTTTTTATTAAATCTGAAATCAATTGCAACAGCAAAAATGTAGTGTATATATATTGTGGCAAACAATATGTGGTAAGCACCAGACAGGCCCTAAAAAACGAGCGGGGGAAAAAATACACAATATAACATAAAAAACACCCTATACCTTTGCATTGTAATAAGTGTCCTTGGTTTAAATTGATTCTCTGGTTCTTAGGTATAGAAAAGATAGAAATAGATTGGAGGGGAGGGTGATGTAGTCCAAACACTCTCACAAAGAGAGGGCTTTTAAATACATTGTTTAACCCCTTAAGGACAGAGCTTTTTTGTGACAATGGCTGTGGTGCTCATATTTAGCTGTTATTTTCTTCGTTCTCATTTACTGAACCCACACAAGTTGTATACATCTCAGCTCCTCACTCCATCCCCTGTGTTCCTTGCCTTGTTGCCTGTCCTTTGTGGCATCCTGTACCATGTATGCATGTCTTGCTATGTATATAATTAATGTGCTGTGTATTACTGTTCAGCTGTGTATTTCTGTTCAGCTGCGTTTGGTTATGATATTACCCTGCCTCCCTCATCTGAAGCCTAGACCACTCACACCTGACTCAATGAACAGGCTTTATATCACTGCCTTCCAGTAACAGAGGTGTGAGTTCATTAAGTTCTTTGGAGCCATAGTTCATGCCAGATGCTGGATTTACCTGCCTGTCTGTTACCTTTTTGACCCGTTGCCTACTGGATTTTGCTTGCTACCTGTTCCAGACCCCTTTTGGATACTTACCTGGACTTTTCTACCTTCATACTCCCCAGTAGTCTGTATACATGGTATGCCTCCTACTCTGCTGCTTATGGTGAGATGTCTGCTTTGCTTTGAGTAATATACTTATAACCAAACATTCCGCTTGTGTCATTTGTGAAGTTTGTTTCTATCACTGCGTTCTTACACTCCTGTGCTCTGGACTCCAACATCGAGTTAAGGGCTGCAATATGATGAGCCTGACACCATTTTTTTTCAAAACTGGTCATTCTGCTCCTGTGTGTTATTTGGGACATATCTGAAGCCATTCAGTTCAATTTACCCCAACAAATTATATGTATTCGAAAACTACACTCCACAGGGAATTTCAAATGCTAGTATCTTAACTCTTTCCAAGAACTTATTCTACCACTAGCCTTTGTCAAACGTACAGCTCCTGGTATATGTCACTGTCAAACACCTCAATGTGTGTTCAGCAACATCTCCTGAATTGAACATCTCCCCAAACTGTTCCTACAAAGTTGGAAACATAGCATAGTCCAAAGTGTCTTGGTATGCTGAATGAGACAGAGTTGCTTCTAATTTTATGGGAACAGTTTGGGGAAGGTCCTTTTCTATTCCAACAGGATTGTGCCCCAGTGCACAAAGCAAGGTCCATAAAGGCATGAGTTTGATGTTGAATAACCTGACTTGCCTGATCAGAGCCCTGACCTCAACCCCATCAAACACCTTTTGGATGAACAGCAATGACCTCTCAGATGCTCTACAGGATGAATTGGCAAAAATCTCCCAGAAACACTTCAATATCTCATGGAAAGACATTTTTTTCAGAAGAGTTGAAGCTGTTATAGCTGCAAAGGGGGGACCAACTACATAATCATGCCTATGTATTTAGAATGCAATGTCATAAAAGTCAGTGTTGGCGTAATTGTCAGGTGTCCCAATTCGTTTGTCCATATAGTGTACATGTAGATTGCACACAAAGCCCATGTGGCTATACACAATATATAGCTAGGTTGGCACATATAAGCACATATAAGAAGGGGTGTGATGGGAATTCATGTCCACAAAAGCTCATTAGCCATTTTAATACTTAGGCATTTAAAATGTATATATTTATATACATCCATGCCACTGCGCTTTTATTTTACTTTGTTTTACAGTTATAGGGGGTGATTAGAGTGTAAGGCGTACCTGTTATATCATATGACATGTATATTAGCAGGGATCAGACTTTCCAGCATGCAGGCCTATTGATCCATTGAGAAATAAGCATTTTGCCTTTTATACTTTTTAAAGTAGAATTTAGCATAGCAGCAGAAACAGACACACAAAACCAAAATTGTAGTTGGAGATTTAAACATGCAGATTGGACTCTCTTTACTTCACTTAACACGGAAAGACAAAAATGTTCTTATTTTCCATGTCTCATATTGCAATTATTTAAATCAATAATTAATTAAATAAATAAGGGAAGCAGTTATATCCGTTAAGAAAAATGGGGGGGGGGGGGGAACTCACTGAGGTCCTAAAAGTTGATGTGACACTTTGTCCTATGTTGGAAAGTGTATTATCTTGAACTCCATTTTTTGTTCAGGAGATGAGAACTTATGAGGACATCTTAAGGAGTCTCACATAAATGTATGTATGCATTGGGGTCTCCTATAACTCGCCAACTGGTAAAGTTGCTATAAAAAGGTTATGTATCATGGATACACTGAAATGTCGCCTTACTAGCATTTTGTACAGGGCTCCAAATATTGTTTGTTGACTAATGTGTGTCGATTTTAATTGGATTCTTTCTTTACATCTTCCTTATGTTATAAATTAGCCTTTAGCTCCCCCTCATAGGATTTAATTTGGAAACAGTGGGTTTCCTATATCAGATCTATGCCAGAGAGTTAAAAAGTCTTGCTTTGTTTGGTTATGTACTATTCCAACATTTTGACTCTGATAATAATATAATCATAATCATATTTTAACGCATCATTTCAGAATTAAAGTTGTTTTGTTGTTTTTTGTCTCACAGTTTAATGTGACCACAAATTGAATGAGATTTCATTATTGGTATCACATGTGGGTTACAGAAATGTCATAAACATTAACACTATCGTATTTATCGGATGAAAAATAAAAGCATCCGTTTATTGTTTAATGTACTTTTTCCCTAAACACAGTAATTAGATTTAGAAATCAGCTTATCCTGCATCTTTCTTATAAGGCAGACTATAATATTTTCGAGGAAAGATCACTGTTTCCTATATGATTGGTAAAACAAAAAAAAGCAACATTTGGAAAAGTAGGAAGATAAACAATAACATTTTGTTTGATCTGTATGATGATTCATTCACTGCCAACACTTAAAAGTCATTGTATAGAAGATGCTAAACAAGGAAAACTAGGTTTAATGTCCTTTGCCAATTACCCACTTCTATAATTTTAGGGCTAAACAAATGTATTATATTTTCCCCATATGTGAGGCAGATGTGACAATGTATACAACATTTAAACAGCTAAATCGAAACTAGCAAATAGAAGTCAAAAAGGGAAGCAATATGATTCTTTAGTTCAGTACATTAAGTCATTAACAATACAACCAAAAAGTGTCATAGCTTCAAAGAATCTTTGTTTTAATAATGTGTTTATTTTATTAAGGAAAATTTGGACGCAGTCGTTTTGAGAAAGCAACCTATTTGTTGTTTATGTTTTTTAATTCAAAGTTTGTAGCTTGTTCTGCAGGAAAGGTAATAATAAACTACAGTACTAGATAATGAGAAAATAATGTACTAATATGGTGGAGCTTTTCAAGGCTTTTCCTTAATACAGAGCAAAAGGGAAAGATTATGTTAGGGGCCCAGGGCAGCTGCCTTAGGGTCTGCGCACCACCTGGTGATGCAGAGCTTCAGAATATGACATCATATCCAGGTTCTCAGCAGTAGGCACCGCACAGACTGCAAAGGAAAAAAGATAGTGTAGAGGTCTGGGACAGCAGCTTTACCTCCCTCTTATTGAGGTGTAATGGAGCTGGGGGTGGTCTGTTTGAGCCCAAAAAGGGACCAGAAGAGGATGCTTGCCTAAGGCTCCAATATATCTAAAGATAATTTTTATTCTCTCCTGTACTTGAATTTAAAATAGTCAGTGAGCACTTATTTTTTTTAGACTCAATGTACTAAGACTTGTATGAACAGGATGAAATACAAAGCATTATGACAAAGAAACTACCTGTCCTTGTGCCTAAATTGAAACCTCTGTATATTGAAATACATGTCCAGATGTCTGATTTTGAGGCGTTACTGTGAATTAGTTAGGGGTTAGGCACTGATATGTTGTCTGATGGATACTTGTCAAAGCCAATAGGCCTTATGGCAGTTAATGTTAATGCCTCATATATACCAGGCTAAGGGATAAAAGGAACTTGGAAACAGCTTATGTGTGAAATGTACTACTACTTTGGATTGCATCTTGCGCATACCAGTTTCTCAGAGATTTGCTTTGCAGCTCCTTGGGTCAAGACGTGTTCTGTTATTTAGTTTCTCCACCACAGGACTCACAGACCATTCTATTCAAAAGTTTAGTGTCTTAACCAATTAACAACTATAGAATGTATTTTTACACTGTTATGACAATGTGTAAAGGAGTTCCTACCTGTACCCAGATGGGACATCTTATGTGCCCCCACCCCTGCAGGCTGATCACAGGCACTGTGTTCAGCAATGCAGAGCTATAGACACCTGCATCCTGATCAGGCTGTGATCACCTGCAGTGGGGATCAAAACAGAAAAAATAACATAAAAAAAGATGTAAAAACAGTGAAAAAAGGAAAAAAATGAAACAAATTAATGAGCAGATCCCGCGGATGTCACCATGACATCGTAAGGAGTACTATATAGTTCAGAGAGATTACTGAGGTCCTCAAACGGATCATAAGTCTAATAATAATAATAATAATAATAATATGAAAAGTAAACTAAAATAAAATCTCCCACTAGAGATCTAAATAAACCTCACCTGCCTTCCAACCCAAAATATTAAAAACTTGTAGAAGAAATCCTCAAATTACAAAAAGTCAAAAAAGTATTTTATTTAAACTTTTAATTTTTTATATATTATCCATACTAAATAAAAGACTACCCATATAAAAAATGTATCACATATAGTGTATCAGTCCTTGAAAAAAAGTCAAGTTTAGTCAAGTCAGGAAAGGATGAGTTCTTGTTACTAGTTTAGTTTCTAGGATGAGTTCTTGTTTCTTGTTTCTAGTTTAGTTTCTAGTTTAGTATTCAATATAAGTAATATTGCCTGCTTTCTCATCCTAATAGTTACAATTAAATAACTTGTCTCTCCATGTCCTGAGACATGTGTAAGGGCTTGCCAGTAAAGCATTTAGTAACTGAAACTAGACTTTCATTATGAAAGACATGTTCTTGGGTTCAGGATCCTTGATGCAGGCATGCCAAGTCACATCTCACAGTTTTCCATTATAAAGTAAGCATACATCACATATTGCAGGTACACATGAAAAACAACTTTAAAAAATCTCCCAATAAATAATTTTCTGATGTCTTTGCAGTGTACAAAAGTGCTTTTATTTCTTTTTTTTCTACCTATAATGAAAAATGTAGTAATTTAATTTCTACTTAAAAGTATTGTACAAACTAGTCTGTCATCACAACAATACAGTATCTCACAAAAGTGAGTACACCCCTCACGTTTTTGTAAATATTTTATTATATCTTTTCATGTAACAACACTGAAGAAATGACCCTCGGCTACAATGTAAAGTAGTGAGTGTACAGCCTGTATAACAGTGTAGGTTTGCTGTTCTGCAATCATTCATTCATGCAATACAGTTGTCTTCCATGGCTATCCAGGCATTTTGGTGCGGATAAGCTCATCATTGCCCCTTTATACATTTCTGTCATCTCTCTGATGGGTTTCATCCATCATTTTCAACATTGCGGGTCACATTGCTTTTTTTCCAGTAAATTTTTATTGAACTTTATAATAAGAGAATAACATATGAATTTACAATAATATCTTTAACAGAGCTGAATTGGCTCCTAACAGGTATAAATAAAATAAGAATAGATACAATGTCATATACAATTACACAAGTTAAATATTGTCTAACCATCAAGTCCCTATTATTTATGTTAGAAAGGTTTAATAAATATTAAGGACAAACAAAACATTTATAAAATAGAAATACAATATGTATAGTGCAATATATTAATTATATACTAAATATATAAAAGAAATCATTTATCTCCTCAATCAAGGATCATTGCTAGGTTTAACAATAGATTAAGGAGCCCATATCCGATCATAGAAAATGATTGTATTTTGAATTAAATAAGTTATACATTCTATATTTTTGATAGGACTTGCCCAGCACCCAGACTGCAGAAAAAGGACCACGATTGCACACATGCGCGGGACTTGTCCAGATTGCACACAGACACAGGACTTGTCCAGATTGCATCCACAGGACTTATTCAGCATCCAGATTGCACCCACTGTGACCTCCTCTCAGAGTCATAGGTCTGCCTCATGTGCGCCCTTTCATTCTATACCCTTTAGACCCAAAACAGCAACAGTAATGGATTGTCAGGCCCCTGCGGGTCCCCTACCCCGGGCAGCATCTTCAGGGTCTCCCTGTGTGGCTCCATGATTGCAGAGTAGGTCGCTTCCCCAGCCTCAAGTCATGTGTACACCGTGTCCAGTGAAGCGGTTGTGGTGTAGGCCACATCCCTGGCCTAGAGTATCCTGAATGCCACCCGGAGTGGAGTGAATAAGCTGCAGCTGCTGGGGGCATGTCCAATCAGTCTAGGAGCCTTCCCATTGGTGGAGATACAAAGATGGACATACCTATGTCCATCTTTGTATCTCGACTCCCATGCTAGGCTTCCCCAGAAACACATAACCCCCCAATAAATACACGACAACCAAGGTTAGGTTAGAAAAGGCCCCAGGTGCGTTAACAGGACAGTGACCAACACAATGAAACAATAAATAACATAAATTAACAAATAATTAACATGAATAATTAACATTAACCATTTAATGTAACAAAAACCACCCCAAGCTTAGCAGGTTATCCAGGTATCACACAGAGAAGGATATACCGGGATGGCCAAACCCAGACCTGAGGTTTCCAGCTCCACCTGCCAGGAAACCTTCCACCACAAGTACCACCAAATGCTCTCCCAGCAGCATTAACCCCCTAGATACCTGGCAAGCTTTCGCCAAGAGCCCATCCGGCTTAAGGTGTCCCCCACCAAGAAGAAACAAGGCCTTCAACCACAGCCAAATTTAAGAAGTCATACCCAAGATCCAAAAAATGCACTCCATCACCACGAAATAGACCTGTGCCAAACCCCTCCAGGGCCACGTGCCTAGCCACTACCCCCATATGCCTCCGAATGAAGCTCGCCATGAGCTTATTCACCTTCTTCCGACTACGCTCCATCGCTTCCCTGTCCCTGGCATGGCGCCAGTGCAACCTCAGTGCAACCTCAGAATAATCTCAGACCACACCACCTTAACACCAGGGACTAACGCCAACATGCGCTCAACATCCCACCTTATCCGACAGACTAGCTCCCGTTGAGGAGTGACCCCCAGGTCGTTTCCCCCAGCATGAATGGCTAAAATAGCTGGCTTAACCCTCAAACGCAAATACCGTGAAACCAAAGTCAGAACCCCATCCCACAACATACCCTGCACCCCGAAAGGCCAATGATCCACATGACAAAGCGGGACCCTAAAATGCAAACAAAACAAGAAAAACACCAATCACTCCCTCAGCCATAACTGAATTCAAACTGAATTTTCATTTTCTCTAGTTCTCTAGTTAAAGGTCTTTTATTTAAGTACAATCCCAAATCCCCTACAAGTGATGTCTGATAATACACCTAGCATTAACCTTGACAAGAATTATCAAGTCTCGCTGTCTACAGCCATAAATAGAATATTGTAATGTACCTTTGCAAGGTCACTAGATAATGTTATAAACATCAAAAGGATCATCACATAGAAGCAAAAGAATTCAAGATAAGGAGCAATCGGCCCATCAGCCCATTTTTCCTGATGTAAGACTGGGGTCTTAATCAGTTCTTGATCTTTTCTTAGAGGCAGAATAGCTTTAGGTCTGTTCCATGCATGTTTAAATTCTCTCACTGTATTAACCTCTACCACTTCTGATGGGAAGCTGTTCCATTTAAATACCCCTAAGTCAGGCCCGGACTGGCCCTCGGGCACACCGGGCATTTGCACAGTGGGCCAGGCGGCAGGGCAGGATTGACATAGGGGCCCTGCATCCGGGCCCCTACCCTAAAATAGGCCCAGTCAGGACCGGACTGACTGGCCCTATGGAGCCGTCCTTAACGCAGGGCAAATGACCCTGCTGCGCGTCCCTGTACAGTAGAACAGGTTGTCCGCGGAAGTCTGCGAGCGGCGCGTACATCATCAGTTCAGGTAAGGGGGTGAGGGAGGCTGTATGAAGGAGTATGTGAGATTGAGTGAGTGAATTAATGAGTATCTGTGAAGGAGTGAGTGAATGAATGTCAATCTCAAAAGGCCCTGTTTGGCCGAAACGTTGCTTTTTTTTTGTTTTGCTTTCTCTGAATAAAGTAACCTAAGGATTGGAAGCTGATTGGAGTGCTGGGATTCTTTTCTGTGTTGGTATACTTCAAGAGGGTTTATGATGTCCCTGTTTTCCTGCTAGCACCCAGCTTCCTGGGAGTTGAGTGCTGAACCATTTTTTCTTTTTTAACTGTCCTGGTGTGTGTGTCTGGATGTCGGTGTGGCAAAGCCTGTCCTGGTGTGTGTGTTTGGTGTCGGAGTGGAAAAGCCTGTTTGGGTGTCAGTGTGGGAGAGCCTGTCCTGGTGTGTGTGTGTATGGATGTCGGTGTGGCAGAGCCTGTCCTGGTGTGTGTTTGGTTATCTGTTTCCTTAATTTACAGTAGGAACTATTTAATTTTTACTTATCCAGAGATAAAACGCCCTCCTGAATTTGTAGTGACTTCAGGGGACAAAACATTCAAGGCCCTGAAATCATTTAGTGGAAAAGATAAGGTATTGTGTTATTTACTCTATAATATTTATTTCAAGGATTAGTCGCACTAAATTGTGGCTTCAGGCTTCCCATGTTGAATTACCAAGTATTATGTATATGTATGTACATATACCAAGAAAACAACAAAGTGCCACGTGCAGAGTGAAAAAATTAATAAATGAATCAATAAATACTCCCCAAGATAGCGGCTTCCAAATAACACTCTTCCTCGAGGTGCTCAGCAAAGCAATAAAACAACCAAGGAGCGCATATATGTTTTTTCATAAAAATGGGCTGCTCAGTCTGAAATGCCCGGGCCTATTTTTTGTCCCAGTCCGGGCCTAAGTAAAGAAAAACTTTTGTTTAAAACAATACATTAATCTCTTTTAATCAGCAGAAATAAAACAGCCTTTTTCGAAGAACAATCTTTGGTTGCTTAAAAAAAGCATGTTTAAAAAAAACCCAAAAAGCTTCTTACTGAATAATTTGAATCTGCCTTTCACAATGTTCCCTCCTTTATGGCTTGTTATAAACCCACCTACATTGGATTTTCGGTCTTTGGTCGTTTCTGAAATGGTTATTGCAACAGCTAAAGATATTTAGTGATAAAGTTTTCAAAAAATATTTGGATCAACTGTGTATGTGGCATTTTGATATATTGGTATAGAAGTTAAATTTAAGAATGATAATATATATATATGTTGACATAATAGAGAAAAAGGCAATGGCTAATGTCAATTGGAGAATAGAATCTCAAAATATACATTGAAAGGGCAACATTGTCTGCTGTATTTTGACCATAACTTCTGGGATGCCTGACCGGTGCTTGGCAAGGAAGAAAAAGACTAATACAGAATTAGTCATTATTATTCTCTAAAAATGAATCACGTAATTCCATCACTACTTGTTTTCTGACCTTTAAAAATTGCCAAGAAGTATTTAAAAATAAAAAATAAAAAATTACTTAAAAAGTATACAAAGGGTTTGTTTGTTGTAGATGGAGACCGGGTAGTCATAGGGCGTAATGACAGTTTTGGCCACGTTATGGCAAGCGGCATCCAATTTTCAATTTGGGGCCTCATCTGGGGTCAGAAAATACACTTTAATTCATAAATTAATATGCATGTTAGCATTTCATTATAATTATTATCACAATTGTAGCCTCGGTATATTTAAGCTTATGTAATTGCACTGTTAAATGTATAGACACAATAACATTTTTGGATAACCTGTTGAAAACACATTTGATGTTGCATATTTTTTAATATGTTTATAATGGGCTTGACGAAAAAAAATGCAATTTTTTGTTTCAGCTGTATACATTGTAAATGATTTCAAGTCCAGAAAATTACAAAACAAACACCAATGATTAATTGCTGTCTAAAATCACATTTATTTGTTCAGCCCCTAAATACGCAACTTCTCATAGAGATGGCATTTATTTTTTAATTTAAAATGTGGAGGAATTGATGGCCGATCAACTAAATGCAGAATGGTGATTAGTAAACCTGTCGACAGTATAACTAAGAACAAGGTAGCAGAAAGGCAATGCTGGCAGGCAGCACTTCATCTTGCAGTGCCGGTGATGCCCCTTTTTTCTCATGATATCACAGAGATTGGTTTATATTTAAACCAGCATCACCACGATATTTAATAAAGAAGAATGCTATGTTATAGGACTCTTTTACTAGACATGTTCCAGTTAATTCTAAGAGAAAAGGAAAATATCGGGCAATGTATTTCCTATCTGTCTTTGCATATATGTTTCTAAAAAAGTAAGTAAGAGAAGGTGAAAAATCTAGACTCTCAATTATTACATGGCATAGGATGTGCATAACAGAACCAATTTTACCAATTTTGTAAGTTGTTCCATAAATGTGAATTGGTGAATACAGTTGAAACTTTACCCTTGAGCATTTATTATTGGGAGTTTCCTTGTGAAAGCTGCATCATTACTCCTGATTCTTGGGTAGCTTGATCATACTCAGACATTGCCATCACAAAACACTCATCCCCTCAGGAGCAGTATATATTTATCCTTAATTTTCTTTGACACCCAACACTCTGCAATTTAAACACTAAAGTCAGTAGAGTGAATGTGTTTTTTTGCCAAGGTCTTTGGCTATATTTTAAATAATTCTTCACACAATAAATGAACACAGGCACATTGAATACAGACAGTACTCTATTAATAATTACATTTGTTTCATTTTGTTCTCTTTTTAAATATGTTCCTTTTGTAAAATATTTTTTGAGATGCCATGACAATTTCCTGCAAAGTTCACACTGTCTTCATGTAATGACAATATAAAAATTACCAACTTTAAAAAAAAAAAAGTTTTAAGCCATCAATTTTGGATTATAACACGACAAAAAACATTTAGAAAATGTAACTGACCATAATAATGCGAATCTTAAACTATGCAATGGAAAAAAGACAGCTGAAAAACGTATGAGACTTTTAAACCCATAAATTTATATAGAATGCTATTTTGGGGTGCAGGTTAATATTATTACAGAGAATGGTTTAACTTTAAATGAGCCATTTGATAAATTATTAAATTAATCTAGACTTTAGGTGTTCAACACTTAGAATGTTGATGTCTTCAGACTCTTTCTGAAAGAGAGACATATTACCGTATTTGCCCAAATTGACCCCCCAAATCTGAATATTAATTTAGGAAAAAAAGAAAAAGTCTGAATATAAGATGACCCTATAGGAAAAAAGTTTTACCAGTAAATGTTAATTCATGTGAAATTTTTTTTTTAATAAAAGCTATGATTGAGAAAAATATTTTGATTTTATTTCCTTCTATTTTCCAACCTGCCTCCCCCAGTTATGCACATCTGCACCACAAATGCCTTATACCCCCTATATTCCAGTGTGCCCCATGATATGCCTTTTAACCCTCTATATGCCTCTGTGCCCTATGATATGCCTTTTGACCCCCTATGTGCCACTCTGCCTCCAGAAATGCCTTATACCCCTATTTGCCACTCTGACATTTAGAGGGTTAAAAGGCATATTATGGGGCACAGTGGCATATAGGGAGGTTTAAGGCATTTCAGGAGGCAGAGTGGCATATAGAGGGTTAAAAAGGCATTTCTGGAGGCAGAGTGGCATTAAGGGGGTTTTCATAGAGCACTCTGTCTACAGAAATGCCTTATGCCCCCCATTTAACCCTCCCTCGCCCCCCCAACTCACCAGTGCTTCTGACTCCCCGGTCATGTAGCCGGGGCAGCGTGTAGAGCTCTACGCGATTCACGTAGACCTTCCGCTGCAGCCGGAAAAGAGAATTCCCAGAGTGAATTCCCTGTACCTTCCCAGACCTTCCCCTTCTCTGACAGCCGGGGAAGGTCTGCGCGATGGACGCGTAGAGCTCTACACGCTGCCTCGGCTACACACCGGGGACTCCGAAGCACCGGTAAGTGGGGGGCAGGAGGATCCAGGTCCCCTGCAGCGTTGCGGGGATCTGAATCTTAGTCTCATAGCTAGACCTACTTGAGGTCTGATTTTAAGACGACCCCGATTATAAGACAAGAGGTATTTTTCAGAGCATTTGCTCTGAAAAATACCTCTTTGCTTTGCGAAAGACTCCATGTTCTCTTGGCTAATATGAAAATACCCATTTCGCTAATTCTAGAAGAAGCAATCTCTCTTTAAATATGCATGTCAGGCAATCCAGAGGTTAGCAATCTCTGTCCTAATGTTTTGGGGGGTGTGTGTTTGGGTGTTGGTGTGGCATAGCCTGTCCCGGTGTGTAGGTGTTGTTGTGGCAGAGCCTGTCCTTTAATTTTTACTTCCACTTCAGAGGACAAAACTTTCTAGGCCCAGAAATCAGTGGGAGAAAAAGTAACTGTGGTATTGTGTTAATTATTTACTCTGTTTCAATATGCAGATCTTGTCACAAAAGATTAGTCTCAGAAACTTGGATGTTGGTTCTTTAGTGTCTATTAAACCCAATTCCTAATTTAATTATACAGGGGGCCATTCTTCTTTGGTTTCACAGTCCTTCCTCATTAAAGGAGAACCTTTTACATACGCACACCCACAGACCAAGTGGTATTCAACTTTGCACCACGGCCATATGCAACTGCATGCATTTTTTTATATCTGGGATGAGGTATTCATTGGGTGATGTAGTGGTAGGATGGTTGTGTGGTATTAATGACCAAAGTTTTGTCTTGTTGTGTTCCACTGAATATAATTGAGCTTTTTCATCTAAAAGATTTATAGTTATTTGGATGGCAAATAATGTGACACAAGTATCTATAAGGGGTGCATATGGGTACAAGAGCTTGACCCCGATGAATTAAATGGGGGTGGTGTCCAAATGTTTCCAGGGCTGCTTTTAATTCCCATTTCAGCCCTGTTATTGATACAACTATGAACAATGCAGTTTCAACATACAGTATTTGCTCATTTATAAGATGACCCTGAGTATAAGATGATCCCCCAAAATTTGAATATTTAGAAAAGAAAAAGCCTGGATATAAGACTACCATATAGGATTTTTTTGAGTAAATATTAATTCACATGTAAACAATTTTTTCATATTAAGTAAAAACTATTATTGAGAAATATGCATTTTGTAATTTTTATTTCCATTTATTTGCCAACAGGTCCCCCAATTATGCACATCTTCCCCATGGCTTGCTACTGTGCCCCCCAGATATGCCTTATACCCCCTATATGGCTTATACCTACCTGTCCTAAGAAACACAAAGCATTTATCCAAACTATAGACGGCTCTCCTGTATCATCGGGACCTGTAGAGAGAAAGACTATTCCTCTATCTTGCTCGGTGGGGAATAGACATACTTTATCTTTTGATGTTATCAGCTCCCCACTGTTTCCATTAATCCTGGGATTACCATGGCTGAAGAAACATGATCCGTATATACAATGGACTACAGGATGTATCAAATTTTCATCCTAATTTTGTACCCTGCACTGACTGGGTACAGCACATTCTACTCTCGAGTCTTCTTATTCCACTATGAGCTCTTCTATTCTAGGATTACCATACTTCACCAGCTGGGGCAGGGATCTTCTTTGTGGGTAAGAAGGATGGAGGCTTACGTCCCTGCATTGACTATATGGAATGTAACGCTATAACTGTGAATAACAGATACCTTCTCCCACTTATTCCTGAGCTGTTTGAACACCTAAAACAGGCCACTGTATTCACGAAATTTGATCTTCGAGGGCCTTCTAATTTTATCAGAGTAAAAGAGGGACACAAATGAAAAACAGGTTCCGCACTTGTTTATAGAAATTTAGAATATTTGGTTATGTCATACGGACTTTGTTACGTTCCAGCAACCTTCCAGAACTTTATCAATGGTATTTTCCGGGATTTATTAGATATGTTCATGGTCGTTTACTTAGACGACATCTTGATCTTCTCATCCACGCATCACAGTCATGCACGTCAGGTCCTTACTTGTCTTCATACTCATCATTTGTTTACCAAAGTAGAGAAATGCCAATTTGAGACTGCCCAGATTGACTTTTTGGGGTTCTGCATTTCGTCTAAAGGCATCGAGGTGGACAAGACCGAGGTAAAAGCTATAGACCAGTAGCCCTAGCCACGTTCTCGTAAAGAGGTACAACAGTTTCTCGGATTTGCAAACTTCTATAGATGTTTTATTCTCAATTTTTCTAAGATTCTTCTTCCTCTTACATCTAAAGCCACGCCTTTTCTTCTCTTAAACAGAGGTTTACTTCCACTCCTATATTGGTATACCCCAATCCCGAATTACCTTTCGTAGTAGAGGTTGACGCCTCTACAGTAGCAGTGTGTGCAATTCTCTCCCAAAGACAAGGGGCTAAAGACTTACACCACTTGAAAAGAACTATGACGTGGAAGATCGTAAGTTGCTGGCAATAAAATGTGCACTAGAGGAGTGGAGACCACTTGGAAGGTGCCCAACACCCTTTCCTCATCTTCAGTGATCACCGCAACCTCAAATATCTACAAAGAGCCAATAGACTGCGTCCCCGTCAAGCTAGATGGTCCCTCTTCTTTACTCGCTTCAACTTCCTTATTACTTATGGACCAGGAAGTAAAAATGGTAAGGCTGACGCTCTATCCTGTCAATATTCTAACGTACCCGATGATCCCAACCTGATACAACCAGTAATACCTCCCACATTCCTTAGTCACTAAAAAGTCCCGAAGGGAGCTGCTAAAGTCTATCAAGATCAAGTCTATCTGATAATACCACATCCTTTTGTGCGTGACGCTCTCCAGATCTGCCATGGAACCCCTTTAGCAGGTCACCCTGGAATAGCAGGAACCCTCAGTTTACTTTGTCGCCGGTTTTGGTGACCTAAGATGGTGTCCACTGCGAAAGAGTATGTAAAGACATGTCAAATTTGTGCCCGGAATAAATCCTCACACCATTGTCCTCAGGGTTTACTACAACTCATCCCTACCCCTCGGTCTCCATGGTCCTCCATCCAAATGGATTTCCTTACCATCATCCCTCAAGATCCATCCAGTGTGGCAGAGGAGCTCCCTGCCAGCGACCAATAGAGTCGCTCGTATGGACCTCAAAGGTCCGTGTTGAATGCACAAGTCTAAATAATAATAATATTAATATAGTTAATAATAACGCAATTTGGTATGGTATGGTTAAAAATTGTATGACCTCTGTAAGGAACTTTAGGAAATGTAGTCACACCAGTAGGTGGAGCAAGAGCATTAGGCAAGCAGCATACAGACATGGCAAAAAACACTGGTACTGTGTTGCTATGAAGTGTTTATTGGAAACAACAGGATAAATGTATGAATTACTCTATATATTGGCTCTGTATCACCTAGGCCATCACTGCCCACTATATTAATGCAGACTAACTGCTCGGCCTGCTTCTAGTGAAGCCAGAAACTCTCTAAAAAATGTTAGTTTAGGGGATTCAAGCACTGTGTTTTACAGACGCATGGTTGCTTAAATTATGAAGCTGTTTCTATGTTAAACATGATCTTTTTTAAAGTTTTATTTGTAATGATTCATTCTCATATTACATTTTTTTCTGTGGTACAGGGTTAAAACCAGAAACACACAAAGGAGAGTTTCTTGCTGCACTTTTTTGCATTTTCATGAGCAATCTGTGAATTAGATTAGATTACTGTTGTATTTTGGTGGAACCAAGACAAAACTGCTTAAAAGTTTGGATCCAATATTTTTGTTGGAATATATACAGACACTGTTTTGTAATTGCTCTACTGTTTCATAAAAAATAATATTAATATTGTTGTTTTTTGGCAGTCACATGTTAAATTCCTAATTTTAATCCATTCAAATATTTCTACATTTCATATTTTCAAATGCTGTGATTGAATATCCAATGAAGAGCCACAGAATATATTATGATAATGCATTAAAAGGAAAGCACTATACATAATTGTGTCTATTCATATAAGTGGTCAGACAAGTAAAGGGTTAACTCCACCGACCAGACTTTAGTCGCATGCCCTCATATTCTAACACTTGTAACTCACAGATTCACTAATCTAATCTGGTTTAAAAGGGCACACAACTTTATATGTTACAAGTTTCAGCAAAGGGCATGCAAGTTCACTTGCATGTCCTCACCTGAAATTATCAACCCCCCACACACATATACTTAAAAAGAAATATTTTTCAAATGGGGGTTCCCTCACCCCCTACTAACCAAGAGGATATGTGAACCCCCTCTCTTTACATACCTTATGTGTGGTGCTAGGGTAATTAAATAAACATGGGGATAAAAATCCCAATATACCCCAATCCCCAAGCTGGGTCATCCTGTTCCCACTGGAATGAGGGGAGTTTAAATCTAACATATTTTCCCCCTGCCCATTGGGTTAGGGGAGTTAAAGTACATCCTTGCCCTGTAGGATTAAATGAGTTTATAGAAAAATCTACCACACTCACCATAAACTCCCCCTTGCATGTGTTAAGGCTCATCCAAGCACCCATCCACACTAATAAAATTGGTGTGGGCATGATTGTGTAGTCCTGTGCGCCAGCAGCCTCCAGTGTTAGTATGCTTTTTTTAAAGTTTGGTGTTTGTTTAGCCATTTGTCACATTAGTCACGGTTTAGTGAATGGACCTGCCTTAGGTTATCTAGCATACAACCTAGAAACATTGACAGCAGATGAATACTGTGCCCTATCTTTTATGCCCATTTTTCCTGGTGTAAACTCTTAAACCTTGATTGGTCATTAGTCTTTCTTATATTCACGATAGCTGTATGCTTATCCCATGCATACTTACATTTCCTCATTGCGTTAAAATTAACTTCTACCACTTCTGCTGGGAAGCTTTTCAATTTTGTTGCAGCCACCATAAATGGGGCACTTACCAGCGACAATATAAGCCTCCTGGCAGCTATGTATGATGGAACAACTTGCATATTTTGCTTATGTGGCAATAACTTTGGTTAGTTTTTGTTTTTACACAGTTTAGTGCAAAAATATACATAGCTCAAAACAAAGGGGCCAGTTTGAACATTTTATACAAACATTGTATGCATGAAAATAGTATATTCAGAGAACATCCACAATCATAGTATTGTTTGCTTTTTTTTTACCATATTGAAGCCAAACCTTGCTAATGAGGTGAGATCAGAAAAGGAGGTGCTCCCTTTTGGAATAATTTATGTTGTATATTAAATTTGTATCCAACAATGTTGTTGGCATTTCAGGAATTAATGCTGTTTAAATGTGATATATTCCCCTAGGGAAGTTTTAGAACGGAGAGCAACATAATTCTTACATTGTGTGTCATCCTCTGAATAATGTTTGTAAAATCCAAAAAATAAAAGGAAAAAAAAATACGTATATGATTTCTTTGTTTTACTCTTCATGGGGCATGAAAAGTAAAACAAGGAACTATGGCAGAGGAGGCCCCTGCAGGCGACCAATAACTCATCGCTGATCTAGGAATAAAGAATCATAATTTGTATCAACCACCAATTAAAATATTGAAGGCAATTGTCCTCAAAATCTCGAATACATGACTTTCTTTATAAGGTACATTTAGCACCCCTCCAAAATGATGTTTCTTTATAGTAAACACCAGAGGAGGCCCCTGCAGGCGACCAATAGAGTTGCTCGTATGGAAACTCCAGGCGCCAAAGCTGCTGCTTAGTTCATACAGCGCTAACCCTATATTAACCCCTTCTAAAAAAACCTGGAAAAAACGAAGAAAAAAACATTTAGAAATGGTTTGTAAATGTGCATGTATATATATATATATATATATATATGTGCAGTGTTCGCAGTGACCACTCCCAAAGCAGACTCCACTACTATCAAAATATGCTGTGAATACTAGCCTGCATCTTTTCAAGACCTTGCAACGCCCCTTCCCAGATGAGTCCATGACTCTAGTGTAATATGACGTCTGCCTTTACCTTTGAGCAAACTACGCAGAAGTTCTTCGCCCTCAATCACCTAGGGAATGGTTGAGCCCCAATATAAATGACAGGGACTTGGATGATGCCAACAGAGTGGAGGCTCCAGTATAGATAAGTAAATAATAGGCACTGAGCATAAAGTACATAGCTCTGCGGTATAGCTGGACAAATGCAAAAGTAAGCTACAGGTAGAATTCTGAGGAAGGAAACACAGGGTGCCCGGGGTCAATGCAGAATGCATAGTCAGACGCAGCCGAGTTCGGTTCACTAAATGGGTAGTCATACAAGCTAGATGTCGGTTCATGGAGCAGGTAGTCAGACAAGCCAAGTATGATACACAGATAAGACAAATCAGGAGCAGACTCACAAGGCAGAAGAGTAGTCATGCCAACAGCAAAACAAGATTCCAAACTCAGCAAAGAAAGGACCACACTAGGGTATCTGTACAGAGCAGTTGCAGATTCGTAAATCTGACACCAAGCCTGCCCTGCCTCCTGCTGTGCGTCATGGGCTTGCCTCCGGCTGCACAATCTCCTCGGCACATAAGGTAAGGAAGTGGCGATCTGGACCCTCGTGCCATCTGGCAGCAGCTTACCTGCCAGAAACAGGTCCCAGCGATGTGACATTTTATTTCTCCAATAAGAAAACATGTTTATGAGAAAGGACACCAGAAATGGTCTTGAAGGATTTTGGCAGCAAGATAACATAAAGGAGGCCTCGGTAGAAAAGTTTAATCCTTAGGAGCAAGAAAAGAAATTCAGGTATCATTGCTTTAAGAGGGAAGTTAAAAAAAATAGTAGTGATGGGAATATGGCTGTACCCTATGGGTACTGCAAAAAAAAACAAGATAGATTCAACTTCACTTGAAATAAATATGCAAATCAAAAGAACAGCCCCGGAGGGAAAGAATTGGACAAAGGGGCCACATGACTGTGTGCGGACGAGGTACCGTTGGTCAAGCCTGTTTAAAGGGTTAAGGCATGACTAAGCAAAATTTTGCCGCTGAAAAGCTGAGGTATTTGATGGCACGTGCAGGGCCAGAGGGGGAGGGGGTAATTAGTTAATTACCCTCCCTAGGGGGGTATATAAGGAAGGGTCGTGGCCTATAGTGGCAACCATTTTCAGAAAAATTTTCCTACCCATCCCTCCCTTACTTTTGGCATTTGCCGGGTATTCTGGTTTTAAGCTGGTACGGTGCAGGAGTTAACCATCTAGGTATGGTTATTTGTGGTGCACAGAGGTGTAAGTGCAGGACACTCCAGGGGCATGCGCCCCTGTGAATCGTATGGTCATGTGACTGCCGCGCTGGGGGACGCCGGCAGTTCCAGCAGGGATACAGGTGGTCACGCCCATACCAGCAGGTTACTGATTTGTTTATTCGGTTATTATTATTAAGTGGTTATAAAATGGTTACAATTGGTTATGTTTGCTTTCATTTTACAATAAATTATTGAATTTTATTGTGTCAAATTTGTTGGGTTAATAATATTTGACACTGTAACATATAATAAAAGTTTAGTGTCGCGGTGCTGAAGTTATCTTTTAGTCCGCACCGCGGACAAATAATTCCATATCTGACGTTTAATAAAATTTTTGAAATAAAGAAGTGTCTCTTGTTTTATTTGTAAAAGAGGTACCGAAACTGGACGCTACTACATTCATGAACTTTATGTCTTTAACAAGACTCAAGTGAACATATGAGGAAGGAAAGAATACATAGCGTGAACCTGTAAGTCAATTCATCCGCACACCTTATTGTGGCAACTTACAAAGTAGAGCACCACCATTCTAGGAGGATTGCGGCTATTGGTTTTATCTTACATCGGAATACACCGTTACGCTTACCCCTAGGCCAGTTCTCATGAGATCTTAATTAATTTTAAGTGGTTTGAATATTATCATTTCATTACGGAATGTCTTTGTTGTTGCAATGTGTTTAGAAATAAACACTGTGGGCTCAAACCTGCTGTCATGTAATTAATGGGGTTGGGGGCTAGTTATCCTTAGCTCTACCAAGTAGATGTGCCCCTGTCATGTTCATATGAGCTTATGGTTTTCTTGCACAACTAGTTACTCAATTTGATGAAAAAGAAGCTTTGACATGAGGCTAGCAAAGAATTTACCGTATAGACTTAATCTTCAACTGACGTGAATCATGATGGTTTTGCTTTCTTTTGAAGAGGCTTCATACAGGCAAAAGAAATTACACCAAAATTTAAAGATGACAAGCAGTTAACCTACTTGCAGAAAGAGTATTAAAATTGTTTACAAAGTTGAAAATGCTTCTTGCCAGATTATGAGCAATCAAGACTGTGGTAGGCAGAACCGTGTATAAAATTCCCTTCTGACTGCTTGCATAGAATCCGTAGACTGTGCTGATTACAAAACGTTTTCATTTTAATTTGGATTCAATTCGCAATCCTGAATTCTAGTGGTTATATACAGTACATGTGTTGCTTTGTAAATAAGATGCATCACTAACTGTAAACTATAGAACCTTTCATTCTAATTTGGTTATGGTTGTCTGAGTTTGTTTAAACTTCTTTCACAATATAGAAAACCATTGAGAGAGCTGACTGGCCAGCCACTTTAACATTCAGAATGGTTTCATTGCACATTGACAAAACAAACAGTATTCAAAACAAAGCAAGAATCCATAAAAAAACATCTATATAAGGCATACATATTGGGAATTCATTCACACTATGTGGCCATATATTGCTTAGCCCACCTCTACCTCAAAGTCTCCCAAGATTGGTGAGTCCAATCTAATATTTCATGACTCATTACCAAGGAGTGGGACTGCATTGCATATAGTGTATAGTGTGACAGAAGCCTCAAAAGCTGAACCAAAGATAGATGTTTTTGAATGGTATTCGCTGGGCATGCACTAAATTCTGCCTTTGTTTTGTGTAATCATTAATCATTATTATTCTAGGAGCATCCCTGTAATCCAAATGTGTATGCCTTTTGTACTTTTTAGGTTGTGAACTTACCTTTCTGTATATTTTTTGTTAATGTGACTATATAATTATAACAGTTATGCTGTACCCCCGTCAATGTCTGCCTCAGTATATAGTGATAGGTGTTATGCTGCACCGCCGTCAATGTTTGCCTCATTATATAATGGTAGGGGTTATGCTGTACCCCCGTCAATATCTGCCTCAGTATATAATGTTAGCAGTTATCCTGTACCACCGTCAATGTCTGCGCCAGTGTGTGGGGGTGCCACATACAGGACCGCCCCAGGTGCCAAATACTCTAGCTACGCCCCTGAGTGCAACCCTAAACATCAAAGGCTGATACGCTTCAGGCTTCTTGCATCCCCAGCCTTAAGGCCAAGTGTTGCATTGAATGAACAATTCTGTCTTCTTATGGTGAGCACAAAAGTGACGAAAGCCCTCAACTACTGTATAGCGAGTAAAAAGAAAATCCACTTTCATATGGACACACACAGGCACATGATGAGACACGGCTTCAGAACTCAGGCTTGGAAATCCACAAGCCTAAGTGTTCCACCTACATACAGGTGGTTCAATGTTTTGGAGCTGATCGGTGTAGGTTAGAAACTGCTCTAGCTCATGCAAGTATTCAGTTTAAACAACGAAAACGCACCATTCATGTTTGTTTTCATGATCTCTCGAATACGAATGCACAAGTCTAGTTCTCATCAACTGTTTCTATATTTCTATATTTCTATATAAGGTAAACATATTTATGAAACACACACTGGCATGTGTGCCTCAGTCATAACTGGAACAAAGGAACAAACCTCTTACTGAAACATTAACAAAACATCTAAACGTTCACTTTATTATTTTTTTTTTTTAAAAAAAAAGGTTTAGCAGACATTTGCTTTACTCTACAGAAAACTAAAACAAATCTTGTTTATTACCACTCTGTTTGGCTGGTAGTCTAAAAGCCTATATCAAGTACAACAATAATACATTTTGTCTTCTCAGTTGGCAATGATTGAAATGATAAAATGATCTATGCAATAAATCTTACATTTTTTGAAGGGAGGCTGTATGCATCAAGTTCATGTCAACAGTCTATTTCACATTCACCCCGCCCATAAAAAATAACAAAAAGAAAAATAAATGTTTGAAGGTTAACAAAATGAACCCCTTATTGCATTATTGAATAGCTCTAGTTCATTGTGCTGTATTGTTCTGCAAATTACACCGATCAGCCATAACATTATGACCACCTGCCTAATATTTTGTAGGTCCCCCTTTTGACACCAAAACAGCCCTGACCCATCGAGGTATGGACTCCACTAGACCTCTGAAGGTGTGCTGTGGTATCTGGAACCAAGATGTTAGCAGCAAATCTTTTGAGTCCAGTAAGTTACGAGGTGGGGCCTGTATGGATCAGACTTGTATGTCCAGCATATCCCACAGATACTCGATTGGATTGAGATCTGGGGAATTGGGAGGCCAAGTCAACACCCTGAACTCGTTGTGTTCCTCAAACCATTCCTGAACCTTTTTTGCTTTGTGGCAGGATGCATTATCCTGCTGAAAGGGGCCAATGCCACCAGGGAATACCATGTCCATGGAAGGGTGTACATGGTCTGCAACAATGGTTAGGTAGAGGTATTCTCCAGGTAAGCAACACACATGCCCCCAGCCATCCACGTTATGTAAAAGAAAACAGGATTCATCAGACCAGTCCGCCTTCTTCCATTGCTCCCGTTCTTATGCTCACGTGCCCATTGTAGGCACTTTCGGCAGTGGACAGGGGTCAGTATGGGCACTCTGACTGGTCTGTGACTACACAGCGCCATACGCAAACTGTGATGCACTGTGTGTTCTGATATCTTTCTATCAGAAACAGCATTAACTTTTTCATCAATTTGAGCTACAGTAGCTCGTCTGTTAGATTTGACCACACAGGCCAGCCTTCACCCCCCACAGGCATTAATGAGCTTTGGTCACCCATGACACTGTCACCGGTTCACCGATTTACCGATTTTCCTTCCTTGGACCACTTTTGATAGGTACTGATCAGATCACTACAGCCCGGGAACACCCCACAAGAGCTGCACTTTTGGTTATGCTCTGACCCATTCGTCTAGTCATGACAATTTGGCCCTTGTCAAAGTCGCTGAGATCCTTACGCTTTTTTCCTACATCTAACACATCAACTTTGAGGATGTAATGTTCACTTGCTGCCTAATGTATTCCACACACTGACAGGTGCCATGATAACAAGATTATCTTATCATTCACTTCATCTATCAGTGGTCATAATGTTATGGCTGATCAGTGTTTATAGTTTGTTCTTACTATTTATAGGCTGATTGTATCATATTTGGAATTTGTGAGTTTTCTGATTTATCTATTGACAGCATATTAACCTAACAAACCCAATCCACTAACTAAGCTCTAACTAAATGTAACACCTCTGTTTTTTTTGGGAAACCCCTGCCTTAGTTGGATGAATGTTCCCAGTTTCTTTTACCCTCAATTGAGTGCTGGGGACTAAGAGTTCAAGCAACCACAGCAAACAATTAAAACGCAAAATATGGTAAAACTAAGTTGTTTATCTGTCTATTGAAGTAATGTGCATGGTTAAAATTTTGCCATTTACTTGCCAAATTGCAAGGAGGAGAACAAAAAAAAAACATTCACCAAATTGTTAATTCATAAAAAAAATTAGCCCATTTTCCTTGATTGCAACAACGTTTCTGTTTTTCTTACATAGGAAATTTTCCATGTACTTAGATAATTACGTTTACATACATTTTCTAGCGTCTTCTTTTTGCAAAAAATGACTATTCCTTTGACTTTCCAATTATGTAAAAGAAAAAAAATATCCTTCTGTGTAATTAATGTAGCTTGGGAAAATAGTTTGAAAAGCCTTTGGGATATTTTTATTGTGAAAACTTAAAATCTTATCAATTTCAATGGTGACTTGAGCCACATTTCTTGTACTCTTGTGCAGATGTTTTTCTGATCCGTCTGAACTTCCTATCTGGTATAAAAATAAGGAATTGGAGACCTGCCTTTCATTATTGTGCTACTTTCTCATTTTCATTCACTCATCCTTTCATGCAAATAGAGCCAAGTAGGGTGGAACCTTATCTTAACAAATATGCAATATAGATTACATTGCATAACTGGATAAAGCTATTTTAAAGCATGATGAAAATATATTGACTTTTTTTTACCAGTTTCAGGGCGAAGTGGCAAATTCTTAGAGTCACACTCTGTACTGTTGTGATCATATCTTATTGGTGCTTTGGCACCAGTATGTTATATTGAAATCCCTGGACTACGATATAATGAAGTGTAGCTTCAATCAAAGGTGCTGTTCCATAGATGTTTTTCCAACATTTTTATGTTATGATATGGAATGTATCTTAAATAAGCATTTAAAAAAAAACAAAAAAAAACAACTATACCATTTTGCTGTATTTTCTTGTTGAAAACATTTAGCGGATGTTGGGTTATGCCCACGGAGATGCAGACAAAGATAAACAGGAGAAGAGAAGATAAAATATAGAAGATAAAAAAGATGCAGAAGTGGAAGTGGTCGGCAGAAGCTGAAATGGTCAGCAGAGAAGGTAGAGAAATATTTAGAGAGCGTGTGAGAGAGTGAATGTGGAAACTGGGCAACAAATTTTGTTCCTGAATCAGAAATGCCCCCAAATTTCCAGCTGAACTGAAAGGTAAGGGAATGAAATTTGTTGCCCAAAAACAAATGGCCCAAAAACCAGCAAAAAAAATAGAATCATTATTGGCACATTTGCACATATCTATCAGCCTGCCCATCTCTTTCATCACAGAAGGTGCGTTACCTTTAAGTTCTTCTAAAGCTCTCATCACACTTCACATATGATAGATCATTTCTATCTATATGATGCAGAACTTATTTCACAAGGCGTTGTCTGGGACTGTTTGAATAGGCTGTGTAATTTTTTGATTGGAATGAACTGATACTAGAGTAAAGATCCACAATACCACCAACACCCTGTAAAACTGAAAAAGGCAGGCCACATATAAGAGAAAATTGGCAGAAATAAACAAGAAATGTTTGAAAGTAGATATCACCAAATTACTCCATACCCCTGCCATGGTATCCATAAAAAGTGGCACCCTCAGAACATTTCTACAGGCCTGGGCTGGCCACCTGGCACACGGGGTAAAAGAGGCTTGATATGCCTAGCCGCATAAAAACATGCGCAGCTGTGCATATCTATCCATCGCCCGCACCCAGGCCACCAGATTGCTGCTGGTCTCAAAGTGCCAGGGCCACCTCGTGATTATATGAAGTAACTCTCTGTCAAGTTGCCAAAAAGAGCATTTTCTGTGGGATAAATAAGTAGCTATTTTATATATTTTTTTGTTTATTCTATTAAACCAAGTGGGTGTTTACAATGCCATAAAGCAAATTAAACATTTGTATTCACATTTAATTGTAATATAGTGAAAAAAACTACATACGGTATATAGATGTTTTCCTATTTAGCCATAGTGGAGCAGTTAATTGGAAAATTGATAGAACTATAGTAATCTCAATACAAACCTGTGAAATAGTTGGTTTCCACAGCCATACTGCTTTATCTCAGTGCCTTCTCATTTTTTTTATCTAAATTCACATCTGTTCCTGTACATTTTCTCTGTCTTTTGTTATATGATGGTGTTTATCTGTACTGGTCTGTTTTGAATTGTTCACCGGCACTGAAACGTTTTTATTTGACTTTTGTTAAGATATAAGTTAGTTTCATGTGGCCCATTTTGAGTTGACTGTGTTCAAAATAATCATCTGTTCTATTCCAAATTCGTAGACTGTGTTGGAATGAAATATATCTTAGTGCTGTAATCCATAATACTTAAAATACACATATTTGGCATTGCTTTAGATTTTTTTTACTGTATCTTTTATTTTAGGAGATGTATATATAGTTGTTCACAAATAGTGTTTGTTGAAGATATTGCTTGGAATTAATAGATACTAAACTTATTTCTGTCAATTAGCCAGACCTTCCATTAAAACTGCACACATTGTTCTTGATATGAGGCCTCTATCGTCATTTAAAATTGTTTCATCAAACGTAGTCGGCATTATGATATCTGTAACTAATCTTCTATGGCACAGTACCTGACCCTGTGTGTCCTATAATGTAAAGTCATATCCCAGCACTCAGAAGTTAGGACAGTGGCCAGGGAGAGAGAGGCTTGGGCAACCTTCCTGCGTCAGACCTAGGCCAAGGCCACAGATAAATCCATTACTAGATATTATGCTGTTTCTGTATATCAGGAAGTGCTTTCATTCCTATTCCCTGATCTGCTGATCTTCTGTTATTCACCACTTGCCTATTCAGCATTTGGTTTGCTTAACATTTTGTGATCGATCGATACCTTTTTGAATGTACACAAGTTCCGGTTTTGTATTGGGCAAGACGGTTTGAGGTTTTCACACCAGAAAAAAAAGGCAAACAAGATGGGCTGAATGATACACAAAATCACTCACGTAGTCACTGGGAGGCATAACTAATCACTAATGGCCAGGACAGAGCAGAGAGTTGATAGACCTTAATGTCAAAACCCCACCCAGCAGACCCAAACGACTTTCCTGGAGGCCTAGCAATCAAGTGCCATACTTTAGATCCCTAGAACAAGTCAAGTTCTCAAGCCATTTTTGGCTTAAACAAAATGTTTATTGATAACTACCTGATTTAACCACTTGTACCCTTCATGGTGTACCTCTAGAGATGGCATGGTATGTGATGTAAAAATTGCTAAAAATAAATATAACGGGTACTGCCTCAAATTCAAGTCAGTATGTGGAAACCATCAATCCCCAGCTGGATGCCTTGGGCAATTATGTGTAAATGCCATAATTCCGGTAAGTATGAAAGTCTGGAGTTTACACAAAGTGTAGATGCCCCGATTGTGAAGTACAAAATACTACTTTAGGCTCTGGGCATAGATTGGTACGTCGAGCCTGATGTGGCTGCTTGCGATAAATGGCTTGCCACGCCATAAATAATGAAAAAAGTGTATCTGCATATTGACAGCCGATCTATACTTAGAAATTAAATAAAAAAATAACCTGATGTAGTCGTTTAAAAAAAAAATAACCCTTGCAACATTGGTAACTAACAGACTTGTGTATTTGTTTTCATACGAACCTTATCATATTGTGCGTTCGTACGAATCAACCAAAACAAGGGTAATCCTGACAAAAATTAACGAAAACAAATTGCAAAAAGTTCCATTTGACTCTTCTTGGTGAAGTAACATGGGAGGGACTGTGCATTGGAGGGTACATCAAAATTAGCCAAAAACATGGGGGTGGTCGCATTGATTGTTATGGCTGTGATTGATGGGTCCAACAACCTGTGGTAGTTTTTCCTTTTTTTTTTTTACCCTGGCCATCAGCATTTACAGGGAGAAGGGACAGGCGTTAGATATATAAATGCGTTGACGTCATTTTAACTTGCTGCACCTCTTTGACCGCTCTTAATCTTATTTTTTACATTTCTATAATGACAGGTAAGTGCAGAAAGTGTCAGGTCCTAAATGTCGTGCCAAATAAATGTCGTTCCAAATAAAAAAAGGCCTCTGAATTTTGTCCGAGCCGACCGCTGTGAAACGATAAACTCGTTGTTCAAAAATAATTAATATTAATCATTATAAATAATAATAATGATAATAACTGATATTTATATTAAATTATTAGACCTGCAGTGCTTTCTTTAGTGTTGCATTGTTGGCACCTATTAATTTTAAAGGCTTATATGGTTGGTGCCAAAGTGTGTTTAGATTTCTCTGTACGTGTAGTGTGTTAGTTTTACAATTTAACGGTTTATTGCGTTAAGATCTATCTACTAATTTCTAGAAAAACCTAGAAAATCGACTTTTTTGTTTTTAACATGCATTATTGGATCTGTTAAGTGCAGATGTTCCCACAATTTTTAGCAGTTGTTGCCTAGATTCTACTTCTGTGAATTTGATTTTGGACAGGTCCATTAAAACTAAGGGTTAAGCGCCTATATATATTTTGAAAATGGTTTTCTTCCATTAAACAAGAAGAAAAAAACAATAACACTTGTCCACAAATTGTATTTCTATGTTTTGACAAAGCATGTCACAAAGCACTTCATTTACAGGCATATTGTTTTCTAGAATGGTTCAGTATAATGTCTGCTGCAGCTCATAAATGGAAAACAATAACCTATTATATTGTAGGAGGTCTATGAGAGGTCCCTAAACATACTGATAATATAGTGATTGCCAGACAAACTGCCAGACAAACACAAACATGGTTTTCTCTCTCTATTTCAATCTGCTTCTTAGAGGTTAGCTCACATCCCATTGATCTTAATATACATTTCTCCATCATGATTGCTATAAACTGAAATCATATACACAGACCCACAATGAACAGCCACACACAACATTTCAATAGTAGAGCATTAAAGTTTATTATTACAGGCCGAAAGAAATTCACAGATATACCATATACGAGACACGTGAGTGTCATTTTATGCATGATATAGATCCTGTACATCTGCTACAAATAGCCTGAAAAATATAGCCCAACTAAGTACCCTTTTGTATGCTTCCAGTTCTAGCAACTATTTGACTATGCCACAGGATTCAGCTTCTCCAAAAATACTACACTGAGGCGAACTCTCGGAGTCTACTTTGGGAATGAGATTCTCCAAACACCAAGCTACCGGGCAGTGTCCTGCACTGTATATCTGATCCTGAAGAAAAGTGGACAGAGCATTGGAGTGAAGGGGGAGGCCAATCTCCACTTAGAATGAAGGTAGTAAGTGTCTTAGATGTCCACCCTGTTAGAAGCTAGAGGTGAGTTGGTCTCCAAGAAAGCATTGGCATATGTTATGTTCATGGATATTTGTTGAGAGATAAAATAGACACAGATGGCAGATAAGAACCATTTGGCCCATCTAGACTTCCTACTATTCCTGGTGTAAAGACTCAAACCATAATCAAGCCTTAATCAGACCTTGGTTAAAGTCTACTTAAAGGAATTGCAATTCTTCCTGATCCACGTGTTAAAAAGTGACGTGATTGGGTTCAGTCCTAGGGAAAGACAGTGAAGCTGTTACATTCTGCAAAAATGTCCCAAGAAGAAACAAAAAAATATATATTAATAGTAAATGACACCAGGACTAGGCAGAGGTTGCTATGTGTGGCTGCTCATTACATTTTAATGCACTTGCAGCATGTTGCTGTGCATATCCAGCAGGCGGCCGCATACCAGAGGAGCAGCAGCCATATTGGGCACTAGCCCATCGGGCATTTGCAGATGTATCAGATGGCCAGTCGTTGCCTGTGCTACACTGTGTTAAATCGTCATGGGTAGGACATGCTAAGCCAAATGAAACATATGCACACTGATAGAGTTTACAAGTAGATTCAGCACAAATCACTGTCAAACTGAAAACATATTATTTTAACGTTCTCCCATCAGCACTGGATTAAACCGCTAAAATACACAGCTGTGCTCATTTACTTCTATGCATGGGGCTGCCGAGTATGAGAACCAGCTGAATGCTGTGTTGTTCTTACCTTGTGTAACAATGAGTGACATTTCCCATGCATTGAAACTCTTTCTTAGGATGCAGTTCCCATTTATTTTGTAACGGATAACCTACTTATTAACCCGTGTATGAAACCAGCAACCAAAGTGGATTAAATCAGGGGGGTACACACTAAAATACAGGGATGATCATAGTTTGCCATTAATGAGGTAGCAATAGTGTGATTATCTGCCATCATATGTTGTTAATTGTGTACATTGTTTTTGGCATTTTAAAGAATGTTTTTTGACATTAGAAAAACTAGATTGAGAAACATGGAAAGAGTATGTAAAGGGTTATGTTATTTTAAACTTTCCTTTATGTTGCTTATCTTCATCCTGTCTTTATGGGAAAAAATGGTTGTCTTTGGATCAGAGCCTCTAAACACCATCTTTGGGGTAGAAGATACAAATTTCATTCTCATTCGTCTCTACCCTTTGAGCTTTAAACGAAATGCTTGTGTAATATCATTAAAAGAGATCTCCAGAAATAAACATTTTGTGCATGGGAAAGGGAATACAATATAGAAAAGCAATATAGCAAAGAGGGCCTTAGCTCCAGGATGTCAATGTAAAACCTGTATTTTGTCAAGTTCTGCACTATTTCTTGTATTCCATACTTTCCTGTGAGTAGATATAGGTTATTCAGTGGTATCTTAGCACGCAGAAACCATCCTAAGCAGGGCCAGACTGAGGATGATTAAGCCGCCCTGGCACTTTAAGGCCCTTGGTGTGCTGATCCTCAATGGCCTGGTTACATGAGGGATGTCTGATTCCCCATCTGGCCCATTTACATTATGGAAGATTGTGTTGAGCCACACAGTACGGCTCCCGAGATGTCCCATTACCCGATACCTGGCACATGAAAGGTGGCAAGGTGAAGGACAATTTAAGTGCCTCCTCAGATGCCTTATAAAAAGCTGTAGGATGTGTGTAAATGTTTGTGTGTATACAATCATTTGTATAACATAATGTAGTAATTTTCAAATGGAGAAACAAGTGAAAGAGCAAAATTGTGTAGGACATGAAAAGCAAAATCAACTTTTAGTTTACCTTCTACTGAATAATGCAAGACTTTTGTTAAAAGAAATAGATGGAATGCAAACAGTTACAAAGCCAATCTCCAAGCATTACTGTTTGAATGGTTAAACTTGGCCATTGATTCAGAACGCTCGTGAGATACAAACACACTCCCATGGCTTTCACACAATCTTAAATCGGAGAAAGTACTCTCTATACTGCACACCAAAATTTGTACGTACAAAAATAAAATATCGTAATCCCTCAAAAAAAAAAGCAACATAAAAATAATCCATTTTGATAGAGAAATGTAGTATTAACTTGATAGTGGTAAATTGGCCATATAACCATTAATCACCCATAATATGCCTTCAGCAGTTCAGATAATGAGGGTTATGTATAAACAGTGATTATATTTTGACTTTTTACACTAATATACAGTTTAAAAAGCCCTATTACTTCACTAGTAATGGGATTTGTAATTTATTACATAATTGTTTGCTCCAGTTAATGTTTTTTAAAAAAATCAAACAAGATAGTTAAAAGCGAAACACGATCCAAATGTAATTGAATTTAGCACAACATTTTTGATTATACATTCAGTTTAAAACCCATTTGGCTCAAACTATTGCCATCCAAAATAAGCTTAGATGAACAAATTGAAAACCATAAAATGTTTTAGGTTAGTAATATGAATGTAATTATGTTGCTGAAATTAAACATTGTATAATGTATAATATCTAAACATAAGGTAATTAGGTGGTACACTCAAGCATGTCTGTTCTATATCCCTCAGCAAATATAGTCTAAATTGTATAAAATAACCAATTTCAGTGACACACCGGTAAAAACACATTACATTGCATGTCTTGTGGCTTAAAGTGTTCACGTGTGCCATGCATTGCATATTGTATCTTCTGTAATTGCCAGGACACAGACTCTACCAGCACATGTAACCCGCCCAAAAATACATTTTATGTATGTAACCCTCCTTGGAATTAGTCATTTCTGCTGTTACTGATTTACCTGCAGTTCTTATGGTGACCAGCAGATGGAGAGCTGCTAAGCACATGTTTGAAGATATAAAAGGCTGTATGAGGGGGGTAGTTGAGTGTTGGATGTGTTAGATGAAAGACCCCTTGCTTAAGAGTAGTTTAGGGCATGGACTGAGGTCCATTAATTAAGTGGGCAGAAGAATGCTTGAGCATCTTGGAGGAAGCACACTTGACACAGCTGTAACAAGACCCAGATGCAGAACTGTTTTGAGGAAGGTGAGCAGTGAGGAAAACCCAACAGTACCTGAAGGAGCAGGCACCCTCTTCTAGAGCAGATTTAGTTGCAGACCATGATAAGCCTGAATCCTCTTCCTCTGCCCCACAACATGGCATAGAAAACCCCAAGTGATATGGCTGATCACCATTATTATGGACCCCAACAATGTGCACCAACTAACTGTACCTGTGTGCCATTAGGGTGCACACATTCTTTCGCATTCACCCTGCCCAAATCGCGGCAGTCCTTAGGGGATTGAGGGAGAGGATGTCAGTGAAAACACCACAATTTTGCCAGAGGTTAAACTTATGACGTTCTCTCCCCCCCATTGGAGGATCAGGGGGATGACGCCACTGGAAGCGCTGCCATTTTGGCACAAGTTCGGCCCAGGTTATGTCGGCAGGGATGTGGATGAAGATAAAAGATGAAAGAAAGAAAATAATAGATGAAGAACAAAAATATGCCGAAGTGATTGGCAGAAAAGGTTGGGCAATATTAAGAGAGCATGAGAGTGCTGCAGAATGAGAGTCTCAGAGAATGAGTGCCTGCAGATTTCAGCCAAGTATTCTGAGTCTTTTTCTTTGTTTTAGCCCTCTTAGTGGGGGTCTAGCTTCATAAGAATCACAGAATTTGCCTAAATTAGGTAAATTTGAAATCTGTACAAATGCAAATTCTTAAGTTTGGTGTTTTGCAAGTTGATTATTGCATTCCACCCTGTTTTAATACATTGCATTGATTTTACTGCTGCAAAGCATTGTGTTATTGTGCAATGTAAAGTTATATTTAAGTAAACTCTGTGTCGGTGTTCATTGCTAGGTCATAAATGTTGTTAACTAGATGCTACCTCCATACTTTGAACGCCCAACTTGGTTGAGGTACTGCTAAAGCCATGTACCCCAACGCCCAAGTAGCAGAGGCTCAGGATAGGCATGCAGAGTATACAGAGTATTACACTGTTACATATCTATGTGGGATATGTAGATTTCGATCTAACCATGTATACTTAAAGATCAATTAAACAGATGAATTTACATAGCAATGTGTATTGTGGGTAAAATTGTTGTTAGTGAATGGGGTCTGGATTAAACATACAATCTCATAAATGTCTGTGGTTCCCACAATTTTATTTTCAGTCACAAAATTCTACTTTGTATAAGCCAGCACTTTTGAAAAATTGATAAAATGAGGGATCTTATGGACAATTCTGGGTTGGCTGTGCTTAATTCATAGCTGCTAACCAGTAATTATGCACCATATAGGCCCAGTTTGAGCATATGTCACAGGACACATGCACATGAGAATGTATAGTTAATTTGATGGGAGAACTGTTTCAACCTAAATCATCAGAAGCTTTATTTATATAATATTTAAACATAAATAAGCGTAGAAAAGACAGTAAGTTGCACATTTAATACTTGTGAATGGGTTATATTAAAATGGCACTGCTGAATTTCTGACCAAGGAAAAAGCATCCTGTATGCCCCAATTCTGGAGATTTATGTGGATGTGACTGGATTCATATCTGGTTTTTATTGTTTGGTGGGAATTATCATGAACGAAAAATCCTAAAAATGATCCAAGTCATGGGCCAATATGCATTGCTACCTAGAGCTGGGTGAAATATTTTAAAAAATAAATTTGTGCAATTTATACCAAAAAAAACAACCTTATTCGCCTACTAATCTCCCACAAAATTATTTGCAAGCACATCACACCACACATGATAAATCCTTACATTTTGAAGGAAAGACCCCCCCCCAAAAAAAATGTTTTAAATGTAATATGGATCTAAAGTGTTCCAAACATTGTGGGTGACTGTGCATTGTATTAATTGCATTTTGGATCATTTGTGTTATTAAATACACATTAAGCCTGAATACTCATATTTTTTCTAGACCATACCATATATTCTTAATAATAATACTGCTGAGTATATGTCTTAAATATGCAAAAGTGGCAGGTCTTCCTTGTTTTGTCCACGTTCCACACCTTTGATGGCATAAAGCCACACATTAATCCATAGTGGTTCTTTCCCTGTCCTGTGGTTCTGGTGGGTCTTGAGTTTTGTAACCCATCAAACTGATTCATACCAAATGAAAGTATATCTAAGTAAACAGAAGGGACCAGAGACCAGTTAAAAGCAATAGAGGAAAAGAAAAAACAGTTGTTGTGCCAAGATCCACTTTACAGCATTTTTAAATACACTCCATTTGTTTTCCCATAAAAATCATTGTAAAAGCAAATAATTATTCTAACCCAAAGCAAAATTTGAAAGTTGAAGTTGTTTATGCTAGTATTAAATTGCAGGATTGTGCTCCAATATACAGATTTGGAAGTGGTCTCCCAGCTTACAGCAACAGCCCTATTTTTCTCTTGTTGTTTAATACATGGGCAGAACAGATGTTAACTGTAATTTTCAATTCTGGAACTTGGGTAACCTTTTATTTTCTTTTGGATCATTTTTGCTAGGTCTGCTACTAATGATTACTAGCACAATTGGCTTCAAAACGTGTACCATGTATTTTAGAAGTGAATACATCTGATTGTAACCCACTTGAGGTGTTACGTCTATGGAACTATGAAACACGAAACCAAATTAGATCAATGTCTACAATACAGGTCTCTACCAAGAGTTTTGAATAATTCATGTAGCATAATGATCTCAATAATGAATAGCAACATGTTTTACTAAACATTGTGGCTGATTACATGAAATGTGCTTGGTTGTAGTCAAACATTAAGTAGTTGTAGTGATTTTAGTGGAAAAGTAAAACCTTTATGATATACATGCCCCCCCCACGTCAGTGGGACCTCTGGCTGATGTCACTGGACAGTGTCCCGCAAGGAAAGGCTCTGGGCAGCCGGAGCCCAGAAGTTCCCAGGTATCCCTGCATAACATTCTGATTCAACAGGTGAGGAGACCTAGGTAACCTCACTGTTTTAACTATGCATATTACTAGTTCAAATACACTTTTCCTGCATCAGAAGCTCCCTGGTGTTAGACCTTGGAATATGGATTTGCCAACATAATGGTCTTTATTCGCTAAAATGCGATTTGAAAGGAGGATTTGCAGGAGAGTCTCGGCTCCTTTACATCATTATACATTATGAAGGCCCAACACCAGTCGGCTTCTGCTGCAGGAACCGTGGTTCTTGAGTGCCCAGTAATAAAGGCTTTAAAGTGTATGAAAATTGCAAATCTTTTATTATTTCAAAAGAATAGAGCTAATCCCACTAATTATATGCTTCAACAAGTGCAACATGTGTACATCCAACAATGGGACAGTACTTTGGGGTTGGATTGTGCAGGATTGCTAAAACATCATATTTAATATAACAAAGATTTAGAATGTGTGGTGGTGTCATGGAACAGGATCTTCCTATTAGAATTGGGTTAAACAGTTTATTTGTATTAATTAATAACCTTAACTGTAATAAAATAAGCTATTAAGTTTAAGCTATTAAGTGATAGCCTGGGCGATATCAGCTTTAAAATGTTTACTTGCAGATTTAATAATCTTTCTCAATACCAGGACCCTAGTATGAAAACCTTTACGCCATATATACATTGTTTTAGAATAATTACTATATTTTCTCTGTAGTACCACATATGCTTGTATTATTAGTACTGTGATTATATGGCTGTATGCTTATTTCATTATTTGAAAGTAAACGATGTTCTGATTCATCTGATACCGGATCCCATCATTTGTCATATCATATAATGTTGCTGTCTGCTTTAAATATTATAACTTTGCTTTGAAATGTACCTGGAAATACATCTTGATAGAAATTAACCAAAGTGTTACTTTGGCTGTCTTTATACCTCTTGGACCCTGAGCAATAAATCATCAATGTCAAACGCGGAGTTCGGAAAGACTACAAAAATTGCCCTTGTGGATGACCAGACACTAAAATGACTTGAAGTCCAACTGCCCTAGATATATTAGTTCCAATTACTTTTTGTCACTTTTTCTGTTCGTCTGCTGATCCATTATTGTGAGTCTTTAGGGAGCTTTTTCAATCCATTTCTGGCTAGTTTGGAGGTAATTGAGTTTATAATGAATAACAGCCACATTATTCTAGACAGTGATTCTCTTTTATACAATGGAAAATGTCTAATGCCACAAAAGGTAAGTATATCAGTTCTAATACTTGTATTGGAGACTGAAAAAAGTAGGTTTTTCTTAAAGGATTGAGTAGTAAAAAAAAAAAAGTATTACTTTTATTGAAGAATAATTTGGTAGTTACACATAAATTAATGCTGCAATGGTTAATAAAGCTTCTAAAGTTTTTTTTTTCTGCAAGAATTTGCGACGTCTTAGAATTCTTGCTAGGTACCAAGGTATGTTTTATGATTTAAACCATATTACCATATTTGCTCCTCTTCTTATAACCAGAACTCAAATAGAGGTCTGACTATGAGACTAAGATACAGATTCCCTTCAGTGGGGAATTCTCTTCTCTGGCAGCCAGCAAACGTCTGCTAGATGGCCGCAGGCAACCCCTGCTGCTGCTGGAACTTCCGCTGGTGCGTCTATGACGGAGCACTGGCGTCATTCATAGAAGCCCCAGTGGAACTAACGCCGGCCTCCACCCACTGACCCCACTAGACACCAGGGAGTCAGAAGCACTGGTAAATTGAGGGGGTGTTATATGGGGGGCATAAGGCCTCCAGAAGAGCCTTATGCCCCCCCCCCTCCAGAAATGCCTTATAGGGGGTTAAAAGGCATTCCACACTGGTAGCAACAGAATCAAGGAGGATTGAGTATTCAACAATGTTTATTGTAACAGTTATGCAATTTAATGATCAGCAAGCAGGTTCAGTAACAGACTCTGTAACTAAAAGAGTTAGTAGGGCTTATAATATAGAAGGAAAGTCCAGGTAGTGAGCCCAGATTAAAGTTATAGCACCTGAGGATAATGAGAGGGGGAGTCCTGGTAGCTGTCTCTCAGAAGGGATGTAGTGCAGTATTGCAAATGAGCTGGAAACTAGCTAGGAGGCGGAACAAACAGAGGAGTCGGCTGGAGATCCAACGGAGCAGGTAAGTAGCAATATTTATGCAGTCTCCTTAAAGTGAAGGGATGAACGGGGTTACGCGGGACCAGATCAGCAGGCAATCGGATAAACTTGAGTAGAAGCTAAGCGGTCTGATAAAGGAGAATCCGCAGAACAGGAGAGTAAACAGGGATGAAGTCCAGAGGTCTGTAAATGGGGAATCAGTCAGCTCTGTACAATGAGCTGTAGGCAAAAGGGAAATCCTTACAGCAGTCCAGGTCCAAGTAACAGAGAAGATGATAAAGGGAGCTTCGTTCAGGACCAAGAGATGGTTAAGCGGGTAAGTCTTTAAGAATTACAGCTCCGGTCTGAGCGGTGGGGCCCTTCCTTGGATCACCTGCAGAAACAAGGTACACGTGCAGCACTTATGTTAAGACAATTGAAGCCCCGCCGGAAGTGTCGGGTAGCAGTGGGATCCTCCTCTCTGGCAGCCAGTGAACATCGATGTGCTGCGTGTAGACAACATCCGCTGCTGCTGGCCGGCGCTTCCACCGGTTGCCAGAGAGGAGAATCCAGGTCCCCTGCAGCGCTGCGGGGGGGGTCGTCTCTGGCAGCCAGTGAATGTCTGTGTGATGCGTGTAGACAACATTTGCTGCTGCTGGCTGGTACTTCCGCCGGGGCTTCTATAATGGGGCACCGGAAAGGTCATGTCACACCAACACTCCGTCATAAAAGCCCCAATGGAAGTGCCGGCAGCAGCAGAGGTTGTCTGCGTGCATCACACAGACGTCCAGCAGTTTCCAGGGAGGAGATCCAGGTCCCCTGCAGCGCTGCGGGGGATCTGGATCTTATCCTTGTAACCACACCTCCTTAACTCTCTTGCATTGGGCCGAAAGATTAGCACACACCTCTTAAACTCTTTTGAAAGGGGATGAAGGATTAGCACACCTATTTACCTCTTGCTAGAGGCCAAAGGCAAAACCACACCTCCTAAACTCTTTTGCAAGGGGCCAAAGGGTTCTTTCTTAACCCTCAAGTCATGCCCTGATAGTAATATTGTTTTCTAATCTTAGGTTACCATACCAGGTCCTCTTCATATTCGTATTCCTCTCTCAGCTACCACTGAACCATTCTTAGTAGACTCATTTTGGCTAAAGAGCCATTGAACATTTTCTACCCTCCTCTCTCTTAGCAATTTGGTCAGCCTTTATAAAAGAAATAAATAAAATGTATATATTTTTCCCCAAAAAACACAAGTTACTTCTACTTACACAATCCCTCTTGTCTGTTTGCGTAAATTGTAACACAAACTGTCAGATACTATGTTATACATTTATACTTTTGTCAATATCATTGTAGCAGGACGATTCTACCATAATTATTTCTATAACATAATGTAAATATACTGTGCACATATAAAACTGCATACTCAATGGCTCTACGGTAACTAAAAGGGACATTGATTATTTGTTATTGCAATGTCCAAGGTAAAATATTTGTGATCTCTTTTCTCACTCTCTGTTTTCTTTTTTTCACTTCTCTATTCATTTTAATTAAGAACAGTTTAAAGAATGCCGTGGTTTCGCTTAAATAGCATTATTCATGAGAAAATGCCATGGATACAACAGGAGATTTTGACCCATTTTTTTTTTAACAAGTCTTTGTCTCCCAGCAAAATACTATTTTTAGACTATAGCAAATATATAGATAATATAGTGAGATTTTTTTTTATTTCTTCTACGCTCAATTATCATCCGGTTTTATCTTGTTTTTCATGTTTTACTGTCTAGTTATTTTTGTGGTCAGACTTTATAAATCTAATCTACATATATCAGTATAACTATAAATGTACCATGTCCCAGTAATTTTCTTGGTGAGAGAACCCTTTTCAAGCATAATTGAGTATGGTTTTCAAAGTCTGGCCAAGAACAGCATTTCCAATAAAAGACAAAATTCATAATGGTGATTAAAGACAGGGTTTGCTCAGCCCACAATTAGAAGCATTTGCTTAGAAAATTCAGTGAACTCATTGTTCCCCACAACATCTTATTAGTGACCCATGTCTCAGAAAGGTATACTATACATGGAATACTTTGGCCTTTGAGGCTTTGGGACTATCTCTTATACGTTTACTATTTTAGCTAATGTCATTTTTATATGCAGCACATCTTACAGCTATCATGGAGCTAGTTTAAAGCCCAAGCAACCCACATGGTTTTCCCTGCCTGTTATCAAATGCTCAGCACCATGCCATAGACTATATTGACTAGTCTTTCTACTCCATAAAGGATTTTCAGTATCCAGAGTTGCAGTTGAATTTGAACCAGGTTTTATTTGTGGATAAAAGTAAAAAAGATGACTGCTGGTTTTTCAACCTTGAAATGTAATCTAACATTTTTACTTAAAAGTAAATGACATCAAGCATAGCCTGTAATCATCATTGTACCAGGAAATGGGCATTTGACTATGAAAATGTAATTGCAAAACCCAACAATAAAGACTATTGTATTGTATGCATCTGTTATGTTGTAACCCTATGCTCTCTTCTGTGTGGTGCTGTTTTGGTATTTATGAAAAGGTCAATAATACAGAACTAAAATGTAATTTTATTTCTAAGAAATCCCACTTATTTTTTTTCTTTTTGACAGAATGTGATTTTTGTTTCTGTACTTATGTAAACGAAATTCAAAATCCAAGTTAGACTCTTTGTACTTGATAGTTTGCTTCTAAATGTGTTTGATAGATCGTTGCAAACGAAACAATACATTTGCTAGATACATTCTGATTCTGCCTGGAGCATACTTAGACCTTGCTATATATTGGTAATTGCAGGCTGTCAGATCCAACTTGCTGTCTATCAGAAGGCCTGTCAGAACTGTGTTATGAAATAAATTAATGCCATTGGGGTTGATTTGATCTGAATTATTTAAATAGAATCATAGAATTATCTGTTGATAAAAGCCACTTGATCCTTCTAGTACTTTTTGTACTTTCTGTAAGACTGCAAATATAGCTAGACCCTTGATCTTTTCTTATATTCAATATAGCCTTGTGTCTATCCCAAGTATACCAACTTTGCTTGAAGGCTATTAAATTATTCATTACTGTCTCTGTAAAAAAATGTTTTCTTACAAGTATATGACCTTCTAATATAGGCTAAATTGTTGTTTTTTTTTTTTCTTGGCGTGTGATATATCGCTAGAGCAAAGCAATAATTCAGCACTGCCTTTGAAAAGCCTACTGAGAAATATCCAACATCTTGACATAGATGGCTGTCAATTGACTAGAGACATGAATAGCCTACTCCATTCTTACTTTATTTCTAGTATTACTATAGTATAGTAATTTTCAGTATAGTATTATTACTACTTCTACTTTCTATGAATTCCGTATATACAATTTCTCCTAAATGAGTCATCCAAAAGTTTAACTTTTTTAAGTATAAAATGTTGAGACATCTAAGTCTCTTTATGGTATAATTGTAATTACCTATGCCCCTAGGTAATGGATAGACTAGCATATAGTATGTTAATAGTGACTTTTTTAGATAACTTTCTGATCTGTTCAAGTATATAAGGACGTTGGAAAAACAATGGGCCAAAGGCGCATTTGTCATCTTTCTTAATGAACATAAAATGCATATCAATATGAGCTTTTGAAATACATATACCCTGGGAAAATCACTATCAATACTGATTTATTGGGCTGTTGAGCTCTAACCATAGACCATTATATATGGACCAATAAATGCAGAATATATATTGATTGTCAGTTTTTTCCAATGCCATTAGTTATAATAAATGATTGTATATATTGATCAAGTGAGACAAGGCCACATAAATGTATTAATGTGTGCCCATATATAGTAGACCTTAATTTGCGTTAATAAGTAATAAGTTATAGTAATAACAAAACTCTGAGATTTTTTTAACACATGACTGTTTACAATTGTGTGGACAGGCAGGCATTAACAGGTTAAATGATACAGAGATTATACTTTCACTCAATTAAATCATGCATATAGTTTATTAACCAATTCAAAATACTTGTATAATAACTGTCTATGTGACCAATCTTATTAACTATTGTTTCTCATGTACTCCCTATCTTGTCAGTTGGGGCTCTCAAGCTCCCAACATCCCAGGTGCAAGGACATGTTTACCTGTCTTCATTCTCACCAGAACATTCTTATTGTGACATCATTTTATTATAAAGTTCCTCTTATGTTTTTGTATTCAGAGAACAACTAAAATATAGCATATTAACCCCTTCCTCTACCATTAACCCTTACCCCAAAAGTGCCTTCATCACACTATTCACCCTTTCCCCTCAGCAATCATGACGGCAGCGGGAAACACCCCCATTTAAAGGAAAATGGGCGGGGAGCGGGGCGTGTCATGGCCCTGCTCCCACGATCCGGAGGATTTGGGACCCGGAGAACTGGAGAAGCAGTGCTCACCTGGTAATCTCAGTTCCCAGGTATGCCTATGATTGGTCCAACAGGATTCCTAAAATTTCCATATTGCCCATATATATTAAGAACTTATACCCCAACTGTTAATGTAAATGGTTATAAAAACTCATGTTTAGAAAGGCAAGGTCTATACCAACATTACCTATGACCACCATCTGTCTACAATCAGTACTGTATGTATACTACTTAGAGGCGGTGGTCTTGATTGCTCTTTGGTCCCTGGAAAAGTTTAGATACTTAAAACAAATTAATATCTAACACCATAACAATTCTCCTATGAGCACTACAGAGCTCTCTATTTTATTACAGTTATAACAAGATTCAAACTCTATGCCAATCTCTACACACTGCTTATTAATATATCATTGATCTTTGGAGAGGCAGTGGATTGTTTTACTCTGATTACACACACAATCATTTTAATGTGAAATCAGTTTCTGCTCTGGGAGTTTACTGGTGAGCATGATTTTAGTGTGCATTTTTATGAAATTCCTAGTTTTTAGATGTCTCAAGAATCTGGAAATGGGAAGGTCTCAAAATCTAGCACATACGCTATTTCTGTATTCCAGCAAGACTATTGGAGTACATAATGTCATGTATGCTACTGTCTAGTGCAACAGACATGAGCTCAAAGGGATCAATGTATAAAATTAATTTAGAGGTAAAAAGAGGTGTCCGTTGTTAAACTGATTTCAATATACCTACCTAGAATCCCCTGCACTATAGCAGGGGTGTCCCAGTTTTTTCTGCAGTGGGTGCTTCATCAGAATTGTATACGTGCCTGGGCCACACTCATTTTTCACTGTGAGAAAATATGGCCTTAGCAATCACACTCCTATCATGCCAAATCAGCCAGTACATGCTTTTACAGGGTGGCTGTAAGTGATGTGCAAACCCCATACTGCTGGCAGCATCAATACACAAGGGGAAGCCAGGAAGCATGACTGGAGCACAGTCATGTGATATCACGTACATTCAAGCGACTCTGCTGGGTTCCGCTTCCTCTGTACAGTACAAAAGACCGTCCCAGGTAAGCAACTTGTGATCCCGGTTGCCCTGGCTGCCGATCTCACGCGGGCCGCACCTCGAGGTCTCGCGGGCCGCATGTTGGACACCCCTGCACCATAGGATTCCTGCAGGGAAAAACAGGCTTGCCTGGTAGATGTAAGTTAGTGTTTAGAAATGTCCACTGCTTACACTTATGTCCAATGCTGACACTTATCCACAATGTAGCTATTAACTACAAAAACCTTGTTTCCTGCCATATTTTGGTATTAGTTCCTTTGTGTTACAACTATGTGTCCTGCACAGAAAATTTAACTTAGTTCAGACTTTCTGAAAGCTAATCATTATGTGTACTTGAGCACAAATCTAACATGACGACTGATATAGAATTATTGGATACAGAATAATCTAAACAAACTAGTCTTTAATTTGTTGGAAAACAAAAACAGAAAATATGTTTTAAATGTAACATGCAATTTCGTAAGGAGAGCTACAGTCATCAAGCAATCGTCTTTGGTGGCCAATACTCTGATTAGCTAATCAGACATGGTGCATTGCTTTCTTAGTACATGTGAATTATTTCGTAACCCTTCTGTAAACAGTACTGCAAATATAAATATTTCACTAGATGTACATCACATAAATTGAACAAAGACGTAGAAATACGATCATTGACATAGCAAATGATTATATCTGTTTTCAAAATTTCATAATGGCTTTGAGATTGAATAAAATTGAGCCTTTAAAATTAGGTGCATATGCCCATGGTATGGCCAAAAGGATTTAGCTAGAAAACACTGAATTTCTAAAGAACGCCCGCAATTAGCTATGATCGCTTATGTTTTCCATTAAAATCCTTGTGAACTGTCACATCACAAAAGTACATCATGATCATCTATCCGCTGTCTTTTATACAGAAAGCATATATGTTTATTAAACATAGAAACATAGAATTTGATGGCAGATAAAAACTATTTGGCCAATCTAGCCTTGTCCATTTTTGCTTATGTACAGACACAAAAATAGTATAAACTACCCAGTAAGAACTTCTTAATTCCAGTGGAGAATTTAGACCATTTTTGATTCCTGCTGCAGAATTGATTTTTTAAAAAAAATAATGTACAGAACACCTCAATGAACAAATCTAAATATCTGTATTACATACCACAGGTTCGATGTACAATCTATCCTTGCTTTGCTGGATCACTCACCCCGATTCCCTGATTTTCATTCCATCTCACTGATCTATTCCCTTTGATCCTGTATCCACACCTGTTTTGTTCCCTAGCCTAGGGACATGTATGAGGATCACTTGTATATGTGTCTATATGGATGTTTTGTTTCATGCATTCCCCTTTCTTCGCCCAAGGCATGAATACAGATGTACTGTAGAACACAGAACCAGGTGGTCATTAGTTGGAAATTAGACTTTTGACTTTTGTAATGAGTTAATGACAGCTTTCATCAGCTTGCATGCAGATGTGAAAAATAATTACATTTTCCTTCACGTACTGCAACTGTTCATCCAGTTGAAAGGAATGGTCATCCCTTTGCCAGGGAGACATCTACACCTGGATTATGTCCCACATGCATAGTGTTTAGCCATGATAGTGGAATCATTTACAAAATACCGGTAGTATCTGTTTAATTCATATATTTATTTTTTGCTCAAAGTAATAAAAACATACAGAAAGGATGTATCTAATTATCCAAACAGAAAAAGAATAGTCCTAAACAATCATGTGAGCATCAACATTACACACTCATCATCTACTTTGGTTCATAGACATGTAGAACTGTGAAAATAGTCAGTATAATAAAAGCTTGTATTGTGTTGTCCAAACTAAAAGTGTTTTTGCCCCAAATTCAACTTGATTGTAGTATTTTGACATGACCACCAGGTGATGCTGTCAGAAAATGTAACATGCCTTTTCTAGCAAATTGTCTCTTTTTTCTAACATAGTGACTGTGCCTTGGCACAAAGGAGTAAAGTTAATGAAACTCTGCAGTACAATTTCAACTCTTTTGACTTTTGGTGACCAAGACATGCTAAATAGTGCTGTTTTATTGGCACCTTATACTTCTGCTTGGAGGTTATGAAACATAGACACCCTATACACATGGTAGACATTAATTGTAAACCTGCTTTTCTTCCTCATCCTTCCTTCCTTTCCTAATCTTCCTTCCTTTTCTCATGTTTTCTTCCATGCTTCTGATTTTCTTAGTACTTCTTCTGATACACACTCCCCATAACAATGTATCAATTTCATGTAGTTTTTGTTGTGTTTTAAAGGGATTACTCAACATACGTGCTTAATATAGCACAAAATCACAGCAGTATGACAACATTGAACATGAAGTTCAAAATCAGGTTCCGAATAATATTTATTCTACAGTTGAAATCATGTAGGTAGTGACCTAGATTTGATGCTTATTGGGCAGCCTCACTGGCCAGGATGGAAACATCACTACCGAAAGGTGAGGGTTGCCAACGGGGTGAGGGTGGCATTTGTCATATGGACTGCTCTTATTGTATCTTGAATATTCAATGACACCTACTGACAGTGATAGTAGCCTGTAATATCTTTAGTAGTGTATACACACAAAAAACTATATGGATTGTCTAAGCTCATGAGATTTCGCTACCATTTGACAAACCAAGACATTTTGGGGACAGTTTGGGGAAGGCCTTTTTTTATTCCAGCATGAATAAAAAGCAAAGCAAGGTCCATGCAGACATGGTTGGTGTGGAAGAACTTGACTGGCCCGCACAGAGCTCTGAGCTCAACCCCATAGAACAATTTTGGGATGAACTGGAACGGAGATTGTGAGCCAGGCCTTCTTGTTCAACATCAGTGCCTGACCTGACAAATGCTCTACTAGATGAATGGGCAAAAATTCCCCAAGAAACTCTCAGAAGAGTGAAAACTGTTGAGAGACCAATTACATAAATGTCTATGTAGTTAGAATCCAATGTCATAAAAGTCCCTATTTGTGTAATGGTTAGGTGTCCCAATACTTTTGCCAATAGTGTATATTGTGTCGATTCCCTGTATTTAAATGCTACTATCATATCCCCCGGTCACGTCTTTCAAGCCATGCATGGGTGCCATGGGCTTGTCTGTTTTGACTTTGGAGAGTTCAAGTAGGACTCTGTAAAAACACATGATTTTCATGTTGCCAGGTGTGCAATACAGAGTTCCTACATAGGGATGAGGAATTATTTTGTAGCGAGGTTCAGTATTGATGGTAAGCAGAAAATATAGTAGCACTACTTATCCCTAGTTTTAAATCCCAACCAATGTAGAAGAAGCTGTTGCTTTCGTTATATGGTAATCAATAGGACTGGCATTTGTAGAGTGAAAAATTTTTTCTTGTCATGTTTGTTGATATGAAAAGTATAACATTCTTTTGTGATCACGTCATCCAGAATGTTGTTTGGGTTTCCCAACAGCATACTGAACACCTAGATTCTGAGGTCATTTTCCAAAGTGTAGACAGAGAGACTGTGTTGGCGCGACATTTCATCATAAATAACTTTACATGAAACATACCATTTTGGACTTATTGAGACAAAGAGCAAAAAAACGGTATGTAACTGTTAAGTAACTCCTATAATTTTAGTTTGTTAACGTTGATGACGTTCCTTATTCACAGATCTAGATTGTTTGACTTCATATTCTGTTAACCATATCTAAACTAAATTTGTGAATGTACGTTTGTGGACTTAATTAATAATACTGTTGACTGCACAAATGACTATGTACATATTCTGAATGGTTCTACTAAACACTGTGCTCTTTGCACAATTGATATACTGTATATGTTAGCATGGCTTTCCCTTGCTTCCAGTCTACTGATTGTCCTCCCTGATTAGATGATTGTGGTATGATTAGATAAGTTCCAAAAAGAGCTAATTTATTCAATAATTGTGTGTTACAAGTACCATTCTATCTGCTGAGCAGGATATATATATTTTCTGGGCAGACACCATTGGCTCCTTCCAGGATATAAAAAATTATGAATGTATAGATGTCAAGAGATGGAATGTGGATGTTAGCCCCTTTTGGTGAGTACTATACCGAGCTTTCCATTTTGGTTCATGGAGACAAGTCTGTTTCTGGCTGCAATATCATGAAGCATTTGCTAGATCCATCTGATCGTGCAGAAACAAACCAATCTGCCCCTGGCTGCAGTACATGGTTAACTTACCAGTTAGAATGTACACCATATGGACAAAAGTATTGGTGTCGGTATGGACACCTGATCATTACACCGACAGGTACTTTTATGACATTGCATACTTAATACATAGACATTAATATGAAGTTGCCTCCCCTTTGCAGCTTCACTATTTTGGTAAGGTTTTCCACAAGATTTTGGAGCGTTTCATCACAAAACTGTCCGAAGTGGGTTGAGGTCAGGGTTCTGTGTGGGGTGGTTAAGTTCTTCTGCACCAAACTCATCCATGTCTGCATGGACCTTGCTTTGTGCACTGGGGCACAGGCATGCTGGTGTTACGCAAACTTGGTAGGCTGAAGTATTAAGATTTTCCTTTACAGTGAGGGGCCTAGCCTAAAACTCTGATTTCTATACTTAAGGGGTGTGTTCCAATACTTTTGTCTATATAGTGGTGCTATATCAACTGCAGTCTTAAGGAGAATAGTTATTTAGTAGACTTGTGCATTCAGATTTGTACAAATTTAATTTTAATGAATTTAAATTAGCCAATTTTGTTAATTTGTAGGAATGTCTGAAAACTTATGGGGACCCATAAGGAAACAAACTAAACTGAGACCTCTGATTTTTTGTTTGCATTTTGTTTTTTTGCTCTCTCATGCTCACTCTCACATGCCTCTCAATGTCTCCCTACATTCCCCCGCCAACCGCTTCCGTGTCCCCATCTCCTGTTCTGCAGTTCCGCTTCTTGTTTTTCCTCTTCTTGCCCTTTCTTCAGTCTTCTTTCACGATCTGCTCCTTCCCACTACCTTCTCCGTTAACCTGGCCTGTGCACACACCCTCTCCCCCTATAGGATGTGCCATGGTTCTGACCTTTTGCCAAAGCACCCTTCCTTTGCCAAGGAACCTTGCTGCACGCCCTCTCTCCAATTGGTGGAATGGGTGTGCGCGGACACTCTGTCGTTTTGTGGAAACACTCCAGGAGGCTTTGATAACAAAGCGAGGAGAAGCTGACCAAAAAAGAACAAAACATATGAGACAGAAGAAGGGAAAAACAAGAAGAACCAAGACAGGAAGCAGAGTCGCGGTAAAGGAGACAGGGACACTGAAGCGCTTTGCGGAGAAGGTAGGGAAACACGGATTGAGAGTGTGAGAGAGTGAATGAGGGTGACAACGAATTTAGTTTCCGAATGGAAAAAGCCCACACAATTTCATCCAAACTACAAGGACAGGAAATTAAATTTGTTGGTCAAAAAAGTAATGGACTTAAAACGAAGACTACTGTCAACACCATCGTATTATAACTTTGTAGCTACAGTTAAGGCAGAGAACATTCATCAGAAAGCAAGAAGATCACTATATCTATCACAAACAAATAGTTGACACTACTCAGTGAAAGACATAAACGTTAAGTATTTTTATTTATAACCGTAAGCTATCTATACTAATTATTGACCTGCATATTATGTTTGACCTGCAACATTTTATTTAAAATACTGATCTCAGAGTGCTGATCAGGATTTGTGCCTGTTCCCAAGCAAGCATTTGTTTCTACTAAAAATAAGTTGCCACGTATCTGAAAATAGTTGAATAATTGTGTGGGTAATACATTAATTTAATTTTCTTTGTGTAGAAATATCCAAGGGCTTGTAGCCATGTGCTCACAGCATCCATGCCATTGTCTCACACCTGTGTACCGGTGTACCATGCTGAGAAAGATGTGCCTGATCATTATTAAAGACAGAATTAACAGAATATGTACTATGTAAGTTACAGTATATCACTATTAAGCCTTTGGAATCTCCATCACCCAACGTCTCAAAATTACATTTTGTTGTCATTATGGATAATCAAAATTCTTATAAAATTCTACAGTTTTCATGAAGTTTACCTTGTTTATCACTGATAGTTAATCAAGGTTTACCTGTGAATTTCCTCGTTTTATTTTGCTTTGATTCATTTTTCAGAACCACTGAATCTCCAAAGAGGTTTGGAGATATACATTTATTTATCCATACAGTACTGGAATATTCCAATTTACTAGTTTACAAACTGGAACCAAGTAAAAAAATAACCACAGAATGTAGAATCTGTATCATATCTAACATATTTAAGTGAAAAACTACATGTATGCCATTTAAAACAACCATATTTTTGAGAAATACACTGGATTCAATGTTGGACACAAATCTATCAAAAGAAGTTGAATAGCAATCTGCAGTAGGAAAATGAGGTATAATACAAAGCTATATTGACCTAGATTCATGATCTGTACCTGTAACTTGTATCACTGCTTTTATCTAATTTTCCTGTTGCAGTTTTTGGGATGATTGCTATTGAATTACTTGAGTAAAATTTAATTCTGACAATGAAGCTAGGACCACATTTTAGATGCGGAGGGCAGAAGAGAGGAACACATTTCCAGCTGGTGATGTATAGAATATGTGTCACACGTCTATCTTTCCTTCTCAGTATACATTTTAGGGAGGTTCTTGTGTGCTCCTTAGCATTCGTTATAATTAGGCGAACTTTGACAACAGTGATCAGGGAGAGATCCTCAGTGCACTTAATACTAAGTGACTGCCCCAAATGAAATGACTTTCTACCATAATATGTTCTGCAGCTGGTTTACTTTCCACATGCATATGTATGTCACCGAAATTCTTGTAAAACTAAATGATTTTGCCATATAGATACTCTTAAAATGATTACAATAAAGCCTTATAATATGACTCTCTGACATTTAAAATTTAAAGTATAATGATGAAGATTCTATTGCTTATTCTAGGGAAAAAAATAAATAAGAGAGTAACGCCAGCTGCTCAAAAGTTTAAAGATCCTACGGATATGACTTCATTGCTCATCTGTGACTATTTCAACAGGATCACACAGATTTCTGAGATTAAAAACCTTAACAGCTGGATACAGTTGTGGTGCTGCTCTTTACGGTATAATTGTCTTGTTAATACGACTGGTGATTTAAAACTCACTGCTCAACTGCATTTAACCGTTTCAAAACAAGTCCAAGTTCACAGAGAATAAAAAGAAATGGCAAAACAATGTCTGGCAATTAAAAAGAAATATCTAGCATAGTACAAAAATGACACATCCACGGAATATTAGGGCCACTTAAGGTGTTTTGTGCTACAGATATATACAGTATCTTACAAAAGAGAGTACACCCCTCACATTTTTGTAAATATTTTATTATATATTTTCATGTAACAATGCTGAAGAAATGACACTCTGCTACAATGTAAAGTAGTGAGTGTACAGCCTGTGTAAATTTGCTGTCCCCTCAAAATAACTCAACATGTAGCCATTAATGTCTAAACCTTGACAACAAAAGTGAGTACATCCCTTATTGGGCCCAAATTGTCAATATTTTGTGAGGCCACAATTATTTTGCAGCACTGCCTTAACCTTAACCTCTTGGGCATGGAGTTCATCAGAGCTTCACAGGTTGCCACTGGGGTCCTTTTCCACTCCTCCATGACGACATCACAGAGCTGGTGGATGTTAGAGACCTTGCGCTCCCCCACCCCACATTTGAGGATGCCCCACAGATGCTCAATAGGGTTTAGGTCTGGAGACATGCTTGGCAAGTGCATCACCTTTACCCTCAGCTTCTTTAGCAAGCCAGTCGTCATCTTGGAGGTGTGTTTGTTTGGGGTTGTTATGTTGGAATACTGCCTTATTATTATTATTTATTGTTTTATACAGCGCCATCAAATTGCGGCCTAGTCTCCGAAGGGAGGGGATCATGCTCTGCTTCAGTATGTCACAGTACATGTTGATTACAGTTATTTTGAGGGGACAGCTAATTTACACTGTTATACAGGCTGTACACTCACTACTTATATATATATCTTATGTTTATGTGATTGTGCATATATGTAATTTATAGATACATAGATACAAATTCTCTTTGTGAACTGTCTTGAGTGTTCAGCATTTCACCAAGCATTGGTATCCCAATGGAATGGCACAATCATATTGTATCATATACATATCCAAGAACTTCCGAGACGACTTCCTCTTCTAGCCACCTTAGGCACCTACTCCCAAAAAAGAAATGCAGCAAACACTAGGCACACCACCAAAGAAAACCCAGGAAAGTAAATGTAGCGTAATAAAGTGTTGCGCAGTAGAAATAAATAAAATGAGGAATATACTGATCAAACAATGTTTTCAATAAAACTTAATGTCACAGAAAAAGACATGTAAGAAATAAAGATATGCAAATGTGTAAATCTGTATGAAGTGTATGTAATTATATATATATATATATATATATATATATATATATATATGTTAAACTGTATGATATCTCATTTACTAGAGCCCGTAATCATACTGTGGGCTCTAGTATATAAAAGAGTTGTAGATCCCAGTCCCAGCCGACTGAACATGTAAAACAGTGCTCGTACAAAAAATACACCATTTTGTAAGGTAAGCCCATTCACACAATTGGGCTTTCCCACTGGAAGTCTGCTGAAGGACAAGAGAAACTCCACAGAGATCCCCAATTGCTCCTGCTGGCTGATTGCATGTAATGCAGGCCAATGTGGTCAGCACAGACACATCAGGGAGGAACAGGCAGAAACAAAAGTTTAATCTCTTTCCAAAAATAAAAAAATAAAAACTAATAACTAATAACTATTATGGTTTATGTATTTCTATCATTTTAAAGAAGGCCCTACTTAACAAAGCAATGTTATAAATGCATAATTTGTGTGGGTATATCAAATATGGAAAAGGGAATCTTTGTTTAACAAAGAAAAACCTCATGGATTCAGTGTAAATAAAAAAAACTTGGTCCTAAATGGTTTAAATGGCCCCTTTTAAAGTACTGTTTGTAAACCAGCAACTAAATCTTATAAAATAAGAGACAAGAATAAAAGTATGAATAGGACATCCTATAAACAAGGTGAGGGTCAAGACCAGGTCCAAAGGATTTGTAAATCCTGAACTGTAGAAGAAATGAGCAAGATAGATGCAAGACCAACCGGTAGTCTTCCCTGACTAACAAAGAATGGGCCAGCTAAGCTGGTTTCCAGTATAAAATAAAAGAGAATATATACGTCTCTCCTACCAGCCCTCGTTGTAGAATACTAGAACTCAGGTACACCTCCTGGTCCTTCCAAGATGTAGACACATTTGCAGTGGGCTGTTCACAGAAAGGCTGTTCCATCCACCCTGCATTTATCTCAGTGCAGAGTTAAACCTGGGGCACCTGTGTTAATAGGACCAGCAGGTAACCCATTAGCCACTGGGATAAACGGCTCTTTCCAGTCTCTGGCTTTCATAGATGCTATCTTTCACCCTGCCACCCAATGTATGTGTGCATCTGGACATGTTATTTTGTGTGTGAATATGAGTATGTTTTTTTTCTTTGATTATGTTAGTGTAGGTGTAAGTGTATGTTAATCTGAGTGGTTGTGTTTGAGTGCCTGGTTATGTTACTGTGAGTGTCTGATTGTGCTTGCATCTGGATGCTAACTTTTGTTTTCTGGTTAGTATTGGTTTTGACTTTATAAAGGGGCCCCTAGTCAGAAAGAGAGAGCATGATGCTGGTCTTTTGCCTAGTTACATTATATTTATGTAGCACCAGCAGGTTCTGTAGCACTGTTACAATCAGAGGAATTAAAATCACACACAAAACCAAACTGGTACGAAAGGAGAAGCGGGCCCTGCTCATGTGAGCTTACAATCTAGTCGGTAGTTGAGGGGGGAGTGAAACAGTAGGAGATGGCTTGATTAGGATGATGGCTGTTGATTGCACAGGGAGATGGTGTAGCATTTCCCCGCATTTAACTCCTGTGTAATTCTTAACTGTCCACTTATGACAAGTCCACTTGGGATGAGGCCACTGCAGCTACATTTCCAAGCTTCTTTCCAAGTGAGGCTTAGGAATTTATAGTACTATCTCACAATTAGTTAAATAAGGTGATTGCATGTATGATGCAGATATTTCACATCTTGCCATAACAATTTCAATTAAGCCAGACAAGAGGATGCCAAAATTATCAGCAGGATATGGAGACAGGTAGGATAGAGACATTCCAGGGGAAAACAAGGGGTTACAGCAGAAGTCGAGGGGTTCAGCAGTGGATCAAATACAATGAGATAACCATCCCAGGTGAAAATAAGTGGTAACTGCTAGAAAATTGCCCAGGGGCTCCAGCTTCACTAAGCAACAAGTCCCACAGTGCCACCATTTCCTGCAGCACTAATATTTCACTAGTATAAACACAACAAGAAACCCAGCAAAACAAATAGTGATTTCCTATATAATTGGTTTGCTTAAAAACTTGAATTGATCATGTTATCTAAATAATCAAACAACGTTAATATGCGTAAAGAAAAAGTTAAACTGCTCCTTTTAGAATGTGGCTAACATTTGGATCTGATTTATGTATAAGGAAATAATTCACTAACAACCCTTTCATTAAGTTTAACCAATACTCTACTAAGTTGTTTTAGATCATCAATCAAAAACAATCAAGAAGAAAACAGTCATATGTTGATCATTTTCTACCATTTCCTCTTCCATCTGCTTCCATTCTCACAGGGTAGAGAACATGAATCCATTGATATTTGGGAAATTTCTATATATCCTTTTTGTACATAGCCTGATTAGCACATAACATCTTTTTGTCTTTCAATCTGTGTTAATTATTTTGTTGAAGCTAAAGGGCTATTAATGTCAGTGAAGCCAAGTTCAGCGGTAAAAGCTGGCAAACACCGCAATTAATTAACACCTTGTTCAGGCATGGAAATACTGGGTTAAAATGGATACGTCAATGATAGATGCTTAAATAATAGAAAGGTATATTGCTTTTTTTTTAACATAGACATCATTACATGAATTTATTAAGTTAGTCAAACTGTATGTAGGATTTCTGGAAAATTATAAATTCTCATTTAAATCAAAGCATGTCTAGCAAAATGAGAATGATAAATCTTTACTGTAATCTAGTGTATATCATACTTTTTGGGTTTAATATACAAATATCAGTACAAGAAAACAAAACCTGACCGACATAAACAGTTATTTATTTGTAACATGCTTAATTCCATAGTTGTGTCTGTTATGAAAAATATATGGTAGTTATGAGGGAAGCAACGTATTATAACTAATTGTATAACAAATGCAGATGTTTAAGTTGAGCATATTGAATACATAAACAATATTTCCCTAAGGGTTTTTTTATATGTGTTTAAATATTGTCATTTTAGTAGCATAAACAGAAATTTTGTTTAGTCTCCATTTTGAGAATACGATCAACTTCTCTTAGAATACTTACGATGGTAGCAGGAAATTGATCTATTCTTTGGGGACGAATACAAGAATCTTATCATAGAGGAGACCTGAGAAGTGGAATTTTATATATTCACATATAGCAAAATGTCTTAATGCTACTCTATAAGGAATAGTATTTTTCATGTTGTATTTCATATAATTTAATATATCATACTATGTATGTATATGCTCACTAGTATAGTGGGTGACCACATGCCTCCTACGATTTCTAATCTTCTGATTGTTTCCTCCACTGCTTCTGTCAACATGGAAGTGGCAGGAGAACAGGGTTCCACTCAGTGGCTCATCAGCATGGGGAAAGCTGGTAGGTTTTAGCCAAATGGAGAAGCAAAGCCATTGGTCAAAGCCACATTTGTCAGATAACGCATGAAAAGCACAATATTTAGCCATATTCAACATTAAACGGAACTGCACTGGAAGCCCTTAACAGCAGCAGAGAAAGTCAATGTGCAAATGTTGTCTAGATTAACGCCCCGGTGACTTCATTTGAAATGGTAATGGCCCAAAAAATTTAAAATAAGGTCACCCTCCCATAATGTATCAACTCATTCTCAATCACTCTGACAAGATCTACTTAACATTGTAAGGCTATTCAGTTTTAGGAGAGCTGATGTGATGTCCTTTGGTCCTCTCATATATGTATTGTCTCCAAACCACATTCCCCACCACGTGATATCATTATCCTGGCCTTCTGTTTCTCATTAAGTATTTTTCACTTGCTATTCCATGCTTTGCCTAAAATGATCTTTCTTGCAACATTTGGAGCAGATATTTTGTCTTTGTTACAAAAACAAAACCTACTAATAAGTTTAATTTCTTGACTACATGTTTGCAACCCTGAATTTACTGTGCCTACTTTGTGAACATAGCATAATGAAGCATCATATAACCACTACAACGTGTCATTATTATATATTTGCATCAATCTCATATATAAATTGCTTTGGGGATGAAGCATACATCATTTATATGAAATTGTTTATTTTATTAAAATGCATTAAAGTAAGCCATACTTCTTTTTTATCTTTCAAATATGTTTTATTAAAGTTTGCAATATACAACAATAATAAAATAAGGGGATAAACAAGACTAAACAGGGGAGGGGAAGGGAAGGGAAAGGGTCCTGTAGTGTCCATCCATCAAACATAAGCAGTAATACATATTAATGATAATACAATACAGTCATTAAATGTAATAACACAATACGTCTTAGGCATATTTGTAAACATACGTATTAAAATAACATGGTTGTATATCATGAGTACAGGAGAAAAAATAAAGAGTTAAAAGCACCTATATTTTCTTTATCTTGTCTGAGTAGGAAAAGCGTATATTTTCACTGTCTGACAATAATGCAAATATTTTCTTCATGTTTTGTAGGAAATACTGATGTTATGAACCTCAACAGGAGTACTTCTAATATTCTGGCCAGGTTTACTAGGCCTAGGGCAGCAGCTCCAAGGGGTTTTGTTGCAAAATTGAGGCAGATCAGGCTCCCTAAAGTTCCACCACTGAATGGACCTCTAGACCATCTACACTATGGAGTGTTCCTAGAACATGCAGCCTCTATTGTGTGCCATACCTGGTACCGCATGTCCATAAAAAGCAGGGCACATCATATACTGGCATTTGGCAGTTAGCATGGTGGCTAGTTAGAAGACATGTGCATTCAGATTCGCACAAATTGCAAATTTACTGAATTTTGTTAAACTTGGCAAATCACACTCTCAAACACCCTTACTTACCTCTCACACTCGCATTCTCGTTCACTAAGTTCTCTAATGTTCACTTGTTCAACCCTCTCTAAATGTTTCCCTACCTTCTTGCCGACTACTTCCTCTGCAGCATCTTCTTCTGCATCTTCTATCTTTGCCTCTCTTTTCTCACTGGATTATATCTACAGAGATACGGATTAAGGGGGGAAGACTGAAGATATAATAGAGAAGAGAAAAAAGAAGGGAGAAGTTAGAAGATGAAGAAGAAGACGATGTGAAAGTGGTTGACAGAAAGGAAGTGGTCGGCATAGAAGGTAGTAAAGCATTTAAAGAGCACAAGAAAGAGAGTGAATGAGAGTGAGAGTGAGAGTGAGCACCGGACAATGGTGGGGGGGAAACAAACCGAAATTCCTCTGAATAGTTTCTGGCCCATTTGTACATGTCTACTAGGTCCAAGGTTTTACCAAATTTACATACTGTAAATTGCTGAATACATAGTACATAAACTATATGAGTATATATTAGGTATTGGATTGGTCACAGCTGTTTCAAAACAGACGTGCATTCCTTGACGAAATATTTTCCTGTCACTAAATTACTTGTTTTATTTATGTTCATTACCATTAGGTCTTAAAACATCAGACAGTCATGACATTGTCACATGCAACAACATACACAAAATTCTAGATTACTACAATATGAAACAGAACATAAAATACTTTAAATCATGCGGTCTCTGAGAAATTGTTTCCTCTCTTCCAGAATATGGAACTGATTTATCGTGTATGGGCTATAACAAATTCTACATACAGACAACCATATTGTATACTTTTCTATAGAAAATTACTTACCGTATTGGAAAAACAGTATTTTATTTAATGAACAGGAATACATGCATTTTAACATTTTTGGTATCTATTATACCCGCAGCGGGGCTAAATGAAAAAAAACACCTGCCCGGAACAGAATGTCCCGAGCGTCAGGCGATACGAATTGCACATCCCTGAGCTAAACCCACGAAAGCCTATAAATGAGCCAATTTGGTATTTGCTTCTACTATGGTTGGTATGTTTGTTCTACATGGGAGACCTTTGCACATCATTTGACGGTACATTTTTCCAGATGATGCTTTGTTGGTTAATAAAATGCCATGATAGTAGCAGGTCTTGTGGCTGCTGCATTTGTCACATGAAATATGGTATGTGGGCCAGTTCCTGGGTGATCAGTAGGTAAAGTCAAACACAACTCTCCAGAGATGAAAAAAGTAAGTTATGTCCTACAATATACTTTATTTTTATTCGTGAGTATACAATTTCTGAAGATACACTTAAGTTTTTGTTTCTAAATAAATTGTCATAATGTCAAGGTGGTCTCTAAAGGCTGATATCTGAAATGCATGATGCTATCCTTAATGGAAGAAATGTATATACTTATAAGTACTTATATAATAATAAATGAGACAATGAAATTGTAAAATGTAGTATTTAAAGGTAGATGAACAGTTAGTGCTAGACATAAGGTGGAATAGTACTAAATGATAAAATAAATAATGTGACAGTTATTTCTTTGCTAATGTTAAAAATGTATGGATGGTGTAAAGTGTAAGCAATAACTATACTTATTCAAATATGCATTAATATATCCTTTTGGAACTTGCTAAAGGCGATCACATTTTTCTCAAACAGACTGCTTATGCATATATTTGCAAAACCAAAATATTTGTATAGATTTAAATTTCTATATAAAAAGTTGCCGATTTTAATTTTAGAAATGTTTTCAATTCCATGCTTTGCTTTGGGAGATAACAACCATATTTCAAATTACTGAAGGGCCATTGTTATATTAAATCAACTCAGCTATCCAATACATTCATCAACATAACCTAAGGCAAATCATTGTTTGAGACTCAATTAAATCTTTAACTATTCTAGCAAGAACTAAGACAATAATAACATAAATGAATTGACCATTAGGACACAACATATAGAGTGACAAACCCTGTTAGTCGAGGGTCATAGATTTCACTCTTAGAGATCTTAAGCATGGTGCTGTAAGATAATACAGCTCAGGAACACAGATTCACAGCAAACTGTATTATTTATTTGCAAGTGCACTAATCAAACACCCCAAAACAAAATCATAAAAGAAAATCCTAGCTTCCAACTGAAGCCCTCTCTGACTATACTTTGCTGGTCCAGACTGACCAGCATAAACCCCCACTAACCATAGCTAGGCCAGGCTCTGGAAATCCCCAGACTGAGCACACAAGTCCAGACAGGTAATGCCACACTTGGTTAAGGGGTTGTCTTCAGGGGTTTTCCTTGCTCTGGGAGCAAGAACATGGGAAGTTCTCAAACTCTCCTCTCCACAGTCTCTCTGGTTGTCAGGTACCAGGTGGTTTTAATACCTAGCCCCTGCAGTTGATGCAGCCTTCATCAAAGTCCTGAATAAAATACCAACCGATAGACATTGATTCTCTTATGTCTGTTGTGAATATGTGATTGCACGTTTTTTATGGATTCATGTGGGGTTACTTTTATGCTTATCTACTAACACTTTTTTGGGGGAGTGTTTTTCTTCAAAAGTCCTGGGCTGCATCTTGCAAACTTGCAAGTATCCAGCCTGCTGCAATACTGGAATTGGAGCATTGGCCCCACCCTATTTTTAAAAAGTTCCACCCCAGGGACTTTTAATTTGCATAAATAATCTTTGCTTAAAAACACAACAAAACACCTCCCTAGGGTTGTGCAGCATCCCTATGGAGAAGTACCAGTGCCTGAACGAAGAACTAGAGTAGGTGTGGAGAGTGAAGGCCAGTGGTTGTAGGAGCGTTCAGGGCTGTGACTCCTAAGCTGGGAAAGCGCCTCCAACAGATTCCATGCACAACATCAGAATACTCTGTCCAGAATGCAGAGTGTAGCTCTAGGAACAGCTAAGATACTACGCAGAACCCTCAAACTCCTAAGCTTCTGGTAATGAACCCCAGATTTTAGGAAGTCACATACCACCCATAGGGGTGAGAAGGGAATTTTTATACTAAAGAATTTTACATGACTTTTAAGAATAAAAACATCTGATCGTATAAACATTTCTGTCGAGTATTACTGATTTCTAATATAACTATTTTAAATGAAACTGACAGTTTTTCTAATGATCTTCTGCTTCTGGCACCTAGAGGCATTATTTGATCCAACATATATTACCATCATAGCTGAGATCAATAGAGACTAAGCTTCAGTAAGTAATAAGCCTCATCATCTTGTGCCTTTCAAATTAATACAGTATATATATTAGCTACTTTTTATGGCTCAGTATTTGTCGATCAATTTTCATCAGTTTAATGATCTGCTTGTTACTAATTTTGTAAGTGGGCTCTGGATTTTATTGAACCACAGTTTAAATGGAAAAATTATATATATATATATATATATATATATATATATATATATATATGTAAATATATAAAATGAGAGAGAGAGTGACATTGACGGAAGCAGTGTTAATTTATTGTTTGTCAATATAAAATACATTTAGGAGCCAATTATTAAAAGTAAACTCTTTTCTTTTTGGACTACACAAAAATAATATTTAATATTGGCTAATTAAGCAAGGCACAGGGCCGTGCAAGGAACTGTTTATCACAGACCTCACAGGATAATGTTACATTCAAAAATAACATCGTTCAGGATAAACTTTATTCTCTAATTATAAACGGCATGAGGGGAACACAGTATCACGCGTTTCACCCAAACAGGCTTAATTACAGAAAAAAGTAATAATACATTTTTTTTTATAATGGATAGTCCACCTGGAATGAGGGACAAAATACATTCCCCCTCCCAGGTGAACTGCTAAAACCCATAAATCCATAATTACCATTGGTAGCTTTAACTAAGGAATTGCCTCCAAATTAATAGGCACATGATTGACCCTTAATAATACAACTATAATATTAATACAGATAAGCAGCAGAGACTGGGCAGATATTTTAGGCATTCTTCAATACGGTACTAATATGAATAAACAGCAGTGTTCCACAAAAATCACTTCTATTAGCAAGTAGGAATGAAAAAAAGCACATTATATAAATAATACCACTTTACTTGATATAACAGTTAAGTTGCCATTATATGTTCATACCTAATTTAAAGATCCCAAAGACTTTCTTTCTGTAAAGTAGCATCTAAAATCACCACTCAAACCACTAGGCAACAATCCCCATACAGGAAAAATCGAAAATGTCCCCTCCTGAACATTCACAAATTGCATTTGATGTTCAAAATGTGTTTCCTTATTCGTTCACCTAATCGTATGCTAGTATGACCTACGTATTGGATCTAACATTTTGTACAAATAATTATATACAAAAGACATTTAATATTGCAATTTACAATGTGGAAATCCTGATTTTTGGAAACATTTATATATTTACAACATGCAATTGGTTGATGCTAGAGGAGGCCCCTGCGGGCGACCAATAGAGTCGCTCTTAGGGACCTTTAACAGCTGTTCTCTCCACGGGCCAAATTTCTGTGTCAGGAGTTCCGGCAGGGAGCTCTACTGGCATCAACCAATGAAGGGCAGCTTCCAGAGGAGCTCCCTGTCTGAGACCAATAGAGTCTCTCGCACAGACTTTAAACTCCTAGAACCTCCCCAGGCATAGTTTTTTAAAAGTCCTTACGAGCGTCTCTATTGGTCACCGTCAGGGGGCTTGTCTGACGTCAACCAATGAAGTGCCCCTGCCCTTCATTGGTTGATGGCAGAGGAGGCTCCTGTCTTTCATTGTTACCAGCGACTACAATCACATTTGAAATGTTTGTGAGACAGAACAATTTCAGTTTTTCGTGGTTGGGCAGAGGCGGTGGGAGGCATACATGAAAAAGTAGTCAGATGACCCCTGGTATACCAGTCCCAAGTGGGCAGAAGCCTGGTGTCCGAAATAAAACCAGCCGCATGCAGCAGCAATACTAGCAAACATCCTGGCTGTAGTAGTGGTAAAATATTCACCCTGGCACCTACCAACATGAGGCACTATTTTAGTCCAAGGACCAATGAGGGGTCATGTTCTGGTGCCTTGGTGGGATCAAAGGTGAAGATGGCTTCCTTAATTCTTTTATTTTTTTTTAATATTGGAGGATTTCAGTCTTGTACGATATGTCTTAATGTATCTCTCTGCCAGTACCTGTCGTGTATCCTGCCTGTGTGCCTTGGTCTCCTTTCTTAACCAATTTTTTCTAATATCAGGGAAATATTGGTCCTGGACGTGTCTGTCAGGCAGTTCCTGCCTTGGCCACTGCAGCTCAATGTCTATTTTTTTAACTATTTTTGTGGCGAAATTTAGTATCCAGTACAGTGGGCCTGGATGTGTCTACCTGACAGTGTCCACCCAGTGCCCAACTACTAATGCTGCTGAGGGATCAATTCATCAAAATGGTGCAACTGTGGGAGAAATTCAGTCCCATAGCATGCTGCTGGATATGTGTATCAATTGGTGTAGTGGTGGTGTTGGTGGTCCTGCACTGCAAAATTGAGCCTAGATCTCTTCCAATAAATAATAACAAAAATAATAATTTCCGGGGACAAATTTTGAGGAAATAATTTGTTGCAAAGAACAAGTGGGAACAGCCTACCACTGGTCAAAGGAGATCCTCTTATTTCCCCAATAGGCCCATGATGCCGATGCACGTAAAAGTTGAATAGCAGGGCTGCTCGGGGGACAAGAAAACAATGCCTTAAAATAGAAACTGTTCTGTTTAAAACTGAATGGCTGATAGGTGTGGGATTCCAAAATCAACCAGGACTCTGAATAAGCACAAAATAAAACTAATATAACTATATATTTTATCCTGGTAATTTAGCATTTCACTTTACCATAATATAGTTTATTCTGTGTGTTGTAGAATTTTCTGAGCGTATGTAAAGCACAATAGTAAAGTTCATTTTTGCTTCAACAAAAACATTAGCACAAATTAGCGCAGATACATTATGTGAATATTTTGTCAGAAGTGAAGAAAATAATTTTAGATGCAGAAAATTTGGTCCGTCTGGAATTTGACTTTGTACAATGCCTATAGCCCAGTATGCAATGTCCTCCACGTCCCTCTTGCACCAAAATGGTTAATTATGTATTTCCTTGAGCACAGATGTTTGTTTATTTTGATTGATTTCCTTGGGTTTCAGCCTTCAGGACATCCATAAAGCTTGGCTTGTTATAGAGACTCAAGGTCAAGAGCTGTCATCCTCCACCACTGAGACACACATACAGGATTGAAATCCCATGGGCCATGCACTTTCCAAGAACTCACTTTTTGCTTCAGATAACCAATTCCAAACAAAAATTGCTAAAACTTAGTTGTGCTCCAGAATTTCTTTTTATGAAGAGGTGCATAAAGGACCCCTTCATACATTCAGGTAACAGGACTTTACATCTGCACATGCTGCCATACTATCTTTTGTTTCTGAATATCTAATTTTAAAACAATCAAATCCAGTTGTTGAAATGTGTATCAGATATAATGAGTTTTAAATTACTTTATCCATGCACCTGTAAAATACAGTCCCACAAAGAGAAGTCCTTGGAGACAAAAGTAATCCAATGCTATTGAGCATACAGTTGGAAATTGTTAAAAAAAGATACCTGTAATGCAAAAAACAGCTGGTATTCTAATACTCAGTATATATATATATATATATATATATATATATATGAGGTTAATAATTAGAAAGCTCACTTTAATGATATGAAAAGTATAATACCTATAGTGTGCCTATTTGGAAAAGAAAACAACACACAAAACCAATAGTGCAATCAACAGACCAACGGGGTTTTGGCTTTTTTTCACATTTATTCACCAAAAGTCACATCTGGTTTCATTTAACAAAAGATATCAGAGAACAGCTGAAAGTCCAATCTCTATTAAGAAAAAGAATCTTCAAGCTGAAAATCACTGAAAGATTTTTGAAAGGACCAGAATGTATTCAGATGGGTTTAAAATATATTATACTATGAAGGCCATATTCTTAAAATACCTATAGAGCCAACAACAGCACAGCAGATCAAGGAGGGTGAAATAGCTTTTATGTCATGTTACCCAGGGCCTAGGGGCTGATAAGCTTTCTCGTGTGTCACGTTGTTAGGGCCAAGCCTAGGGTCACTGATGCACTCACCCAGCTATATTTCTAACTCACCCCTTAACAAGTATAATCCCTCTAACCATCCCCATTTTCTATGGTGAGCACTCCCCCTCTTTGGGCCCCCCGGCTTCACCATGTAACATGTGACTCATTTCCAACATTACCATACTTACCCCAAACAGCTTTTCAGTGCCATCTGTGTCCCTAAACAATTTATGAGTGCCATCTTTGCACCAAAAAAGTTACCAGTGCCATCTTTGTCCTTCTAAATTACCAGTGTCTTATTTGCCCCAAAACAGCTTTTCTGTGACATATTTTTGCCCAAACTATCTGCCCCAAACAACTTGTTTTTTCTTCCATTTTTCCTCCTGTTTCAGATTTCTGATTGTCTGCTTGTACCCACTGTTCATGCTGCTGTTCTTGGGATCCACAATCCCCCCACTTCTATGGGTTTTTGTATCCAGTGTTCTTCCCTCCTGCTTGTGAAGGTCCTGCCCTTGGGTTTTCCATCTGCTGCTTTCTTTGGCTCCTGAATCTCCCGTGGTTCTGCCAGCATCTGTGTACCTCCTGTACCAGAATTCATGTGGTCTGCTCATCGTCTGTGCGAATGCTGCATTTCCAGTTTACCCGCTCCCTGCTTAGCTCACTACTAGTTGGAAGTACCCTAACCTAGCTAGTGGGCCGTGCAAGGTCCAGCCTTCCTGCACAAGATTTTTCCACTCCAGGACAAGGTAGGCCTGACACTCTTCTTTCTTATTATTCCTCCTCCTCATTATGTCTTCTCTATATGTTTCTCTTTATTCTGTGTTGGGAGTGCAAGGGCTCCATTGTGGTGTGTGCGGCTTCACCGCTGACCAAAGGGATATGACGTCATAGATATATATCTAGTAATGCTCTAAGTGTTTTGTAACTCCTGCTATTTTCTCAGCGGCAAAATAATGTTTAAGCTAGGTGTTTTGTCCCATAATCTATACTTCTTTAAAATATACTTCGCACTGTACTTTGTAGGCATCAAGATGTTTCATAATCAACAGCACCTACTTGACATCAAGTTTATTTTACTAGCTTGTTCTCCTCCTTTATGGCATACTCACTAGTATACTTAGTTAGAACTTGACATTTTCACTGGAGGCTATTAAGAAACAGATTAATAGCCTCCAATGTTAATGAGATGTCAGCATAAAAGAAATATCAGCTGTCTTGGTTACCATAAGCTATATATTATATGTATCTATGTATTAGATACAGTGAAAGATAAAAGTGTAAAATATTTCATCTTAATATAAATTACAAATTATTACACAAGAAGTATGTGGTGTTCCTGCAATGTCATGTTGATAAATGACTAATTAGGGATTTAAGTAGAATGTAAATAGTCCTTAATAACCTTAAGGCGGTGCACATTTATTTATTATTTGATGTGGAAAATACTATATTTTACACTTTTTAATTTCCAATTATCCAACATTACGAATAAATGTGTTTAGGTCATACATAAGTAAATAGTGTATCAATGTATAGAGAAAATATAAATAAAAATAACTAAACATATTTTTTAATGAATCATCACAATGGTGAAATATTTCCTCAGCGACAAACAAATGATGGCCTGATGATCTGATTTTCAAATAGCCTTTACATTTACCTAAATTATGTTTAATTAGAAATATTATGTCATTAAATATTATTACTGATGTTAGGCATTTCTTAAAAAATATAGACAAAGATACATAGAGGGGTCGACTTCCTAGTGCATGTAGGGAACAGAGATCTAATCAAACCTAACCTAGAATATTGTGTACGTCCTAGAGACTCCATCTCCAGAGGGATATTGACTTTTTGGAGAGAGTTCAGAGGAGGGCTACTAGAATGGTGAATGGTTTGCAGGATGAAAAATAGACTAAGGCACTCAGTATGTATAGAGAAACGTGATACAAACATTTAAACTGAAATTCGTAACAAGTAAAGTACTAACCTGCAGTTGTTGGATGTATAATGGAATAACTGGTCCCTTTCTTTGACTGTGTACCAGTAGCGTTCCTAGCGGGGGGCGGGGGGGGGCGGTCCGCACCGGGTGCCGCTCATCACGGG
>VKOC01002342.1:0-79138 GCA_009364415.1 Spea multiplicata | reverse complement strand
CTTGTAAGTTTGCTTAAGTTATGTGCTTCTCCATAATGTTTTTTTCAGCATCAATACAGCCACAAACTTTTATGTCTACATTAATATCAACCTGATAAGGCCTCGCTTATGTTCTTTTTGTAGTTCTTGAGACGGAATACTACTAACAAGTAAATATTTGTTCCTTTTTTTGCAGTATTGGTGAAAGTACAGTTACCAGGTAAACAAATTACTGTTAAAGAGGTTAAGAGAGAAAAAACCCTCATGTAGGCCATTCTGGAGATAAAGTTGGACTTCAATGTTTTGTTTGAGGATCATGCTAAGGACAGGTGCGGACAAAAAATAGATCCTTATGATATTTAGATATCAGTGAACATTTATGAATCAACTAATGGACATGCACTGTCCTTGGCAGATAATTCAATAGACACATGTAAGCACTGGTAGATCAGACGTTGTGGTAGGAGAAGTGTCCAAGGACAAACGTGTCCATTGTGGGTCTTCTGGAGCTCATTGGGGAATTTAGCAAGTGGTTTTCCCCCCAATTCTTTGGAGCCTTGTTCCTGAGACCCCAAAACATAAATCTGTCAATGGGTATCCAAAGGCATTAGCAGAGCTATCCGTGGACACCTTGAGACGTTCATCCATCAGGTAAGGTATAGCTGGTGGTGTCAGCAGGATAAGCAATACTTATTTCCCAAATAAAACCAGTAAAGAAAGATAAACCTTAAACACAGATTTTCTGAAGTTAGTAATGATTGTAAATTTAACTGATATTCTTGAATAACCCTTATCGGTGACCTCAGAACAGAGGAAATGAGAATTGTACATACAGAACCATTGTCAAAATATAAGACCTGCAAATTCAATTAAAGATTAATGAAGCGAGCAGAGAGCTTTTATAGTACATTAAATATCATCGTATCTCACCGGAAAGAGAAATGCTGCCTTTTCTACAATGAAGTGGGGATTAAAGAAAGTATCATGTCGGCGTCTAAGAGCCAATTGGAAGCTTGTCTTAAATCAGCGACATTAAATGATCATAAAAACGAATTTACGCATCAATCCAAAAATACCAAAATCCCATGAATTACGGGATACGCAAAGTGCTCTGAGACGGTAATATCCTCACTTGACCAGGAAGGAGATGAGGAATCTCGAAGCCCCCAAGTAAATATAAAAGTGCTCCCTGTCAAACATAACGTTCATTCTGATGTATCTGAAAACCTCCCTTGCGCACATTTCATTTCTCTGGGTTGTTGGGTGGAGGGATCAGCTATTTTCCGTCAGGTGAAACCGAGGACGTAACATAACCACACACTTAATAGTTATCCAACGTCGAAATGTGACAGTGTCATATTAATCACAATTTCTTCTCGTCAGCATGAAGTAACCTGCAGGCAAAATCACCGGGGTCAATGAAATCTACTCTCGTTTTATTAACACAGCTGCGTCGAGACGGCATCCAAGTTAACGCACATGACAAAACAGACACAATTTTCTAATGTTTCTCCAGCATCAAAGCAAGTCCTTCTACAATAACAGTCACTTTTACTCTAACGTGTTCCATATTAGTATCTGAAATCCATACACTTCTAAACTAGATCTCCTTTACATGGAAACAGTATTTTCAAAACATTCAAAAAGATTCTTTTTTTTTGTCACACTTGGCAAATTAACTTTTTTTTATGTGTTTGATAACATTATGAAAGACAAGGGGGTTTTAAGAAATACCTGAGAATCTCTTCGGAGGCTTGTTGATCCCTGAAGAAGAACATGACACCGAGTGAGCTTCTGAGAATAGTTCTATTACCTGCGTGTTATCGTTGGCAGGAGTTCGTCGAGATGAAGAATTATTGGCACGCAGCAACATTTTCTCATAGTTTAAAGAAAATATGACTAAACCCAAGTGGCATTTGTGCTTCTAGAATATTGCAACATTTTAAAGGGGGGGGGGGGAAATAACAAGTGAAATTGCTGAAACAACACGGTCACATCATGTTTAAATTTCCCAAGAATCTGAAAGAGGTCCACTTTGTCTGTAAAATCATGGGCATTTCCTTAAAAGGTCAGGCATGTCCTTTTGTTGTTTTTTTTTTATTGTTTTTTTTAAAGAAAATGTGAAGCAAACTATGCTATATTTATCCTCAGTATTGTTGAGTTGTCACGATAAACAGCCTAGTTCTATGCCCTCCTCATTGAACTTTGATGAACACCTCCCTGAACAGCATCCCACAACTAGGACAGCCTCAACAGCACATTCATTACAATTACCGACCATGGGATCTACTCCTTTATTACACACATTTTGTAAAAAGCGGTAACTTGATGTTTCATATGTATTCATGACATCCTCATTACCTCAATTATATTGCTATTACCCCATGACACACTACCAACATGGATCACCACAGCAATTGCCACTCCTGCTGAATGATGATCCACCCTTCTGCTCCAGCCATCATATGGATTTGCCCCTTTGCCCTCCTGCCCTTCTCACTTTTTGATGAACTAATCTCCTGATATGTAGCTTACCTACTACCCCTCTGTCCCAGTGCTGGCTTGGCAAACATTGGGCATGGGGTCCTAATGAGAGCTCCAGTGCGGATGCACAGAAAGCCAATCAGCCACGCCAATCAGCGGACCATGGAGAAGGCTTGGTTGTTCGTGTGGCCCTCAGGTGGGGACACCTCTGTTAACCTCCAATAATTGATTAGAACAGCCCTTTAAAGGGCTCTGCACCAACTCCACCTGGAACTTGTTTACTTGATTCATCTGGGTCTTGGCTTACAAACCATCATCGCTCGCTCACCTAATTCTTTGGAGTGAATATCTGTATGATCCTTCAGTATCGCTATACTCTTAGAGGCTGAATGGTAGAAAATAGTCTGGTTAGCTTAGAGCATGAGACTTTTAATCTCGGGGGTTGTGGGTTTGATCCCCAGGTTGGCCACACAGCTGTGTTTCTTTTTAAACAAAGAACTGGAGGAATGTTTATGATGAAGGAGGAGAAAAGATGGAACAAGTGGTCATAACCTAAAGTAAGAGGGTCAGAGGCTTAAAGGTAAAGTAAGAAAGTTTTACTTTACTGAGTGGATGGTAGACAAGTAGAAAGCGTCCCAACAGAGGGAAGTTAATCATGCATGGGACAAGCATATGGCTCCTGAATCTAAGACGAAACCAACGACTGATTAAGGTTTGAGTCTTTACAGCAGGAAATGCGGGCAGACTAGATGGGGTGAGTGGTTCTTATCTGCCGTCACATTCTATGTTTCTAAATTATGACCTATATACAATCTTAGCTAATTAAGAGAAACCATTAAGAAGTCTTCACATCTTTTTTTACAGTTTTCACCCTTTATTCTAGACTGGTTAAATAATCTTTACATAATCTTAAGTGACAAGACTTTTTACCATGAAACAAAATGGACTGACACAAAACCAGAAGAAAGTTTTCCCAGGAAGACTCTATAGTACAATAACACATGTTTTTATGATTACAATAATACAAAATAATTGAATAAGAAATGTTTACAAATTAGGTTACAGACTCAATATATGAAATATAAGGTAAAATATGGAGAAATCCCAATGTGCTGCATTGTTAAAAATAAAATGCATTTAAGAAAACTGAAAGATAAAAAGACAGAAAATAAGAAGATCCGAGACATGGTGAGAAAATCAAAACTTATCTCAGGCAGATGCTTAAGAAAAAGAAGCAGGAAAAAATAAATTTCTCATAACAGATAGGAGCTTATGCTTTAAATTAAGGGAAAAGATGGCTACAGCTTTTAGCATAAAGTTTCGTAATTAAAACTTCCTATAGCTTGTGGTTTTAGTTTTGGAATTTGTGTTAAATTGGAAAACCAGAATCCTTCCCCTTAATAACAAAAGGTGATAACAAAACAACCAAAATGATACGGGGGGGGGGTCTCATCAGCATTCATGGTAACTTTCCATGTTTAACCTGGAGTCTATTGGGGGGAGTCCTCGTTCCCTGGCACAGTTTTGTCTTTCTCTGGGCAGGGGAGGGGTGTTTGGCCACGCCCACTCCCCTTCTACTAAAGGTTACCTGTGGCTAGAACCGCCCAAATTTGGAACGGCTCCTTCCCTTTTATGAAACCACTCCCCCTAGGTTCCTAGATATGCTCATCGTATCACGTTGTCCCACAGCTCTTAGGCTCTGCCTGCGGAACAACAGACAGGCAATGAGACCTGCTGTTAGGATTGTGAAAGTGATGTACCGTTATTTGACTGCATGTTAGTGTTTAATTTCACAGTAAACTAAATAGGAACCATTTAACATACCAAAAAGCACTTCTTCTGCCCGTAGAGCTTGGGTGGGCATCGCAATGCGTAATAAAGCAAGTCGCCATAACTTGTAGTTTGAAGGCAGACAAATGATGCTAAAGACTTTAGGAACAAGAACCCAAGAGGTATTTCGGATTATTTTTAATTTAACAAGCAGGAAGTTCTTATGGACCCAAATTTGAAAAAGAAACAAAAAAAGAAACATTTTACAACTAATTTATCTAGACAGGAACTTTAATCCACAGATTTTAAAAGCAAGAACTACAGGCTACTACAACAGGGAAAGATAAGATCCGGACATCCAGCTCTCCGCAAAGCACTTTAAACTTGGCAACATCCATACGTCCTGCTTATCTACAGAAGAAAGAGAATGGGCTGTATCCTTCAAGATGTTCTATGGAACATACACCTGTGGTTAACTCAAGGGATCTCTTTAATGCTACTGCAGTTACAGCTGTGCAGTGTATTTCTGGCACTAAACACAACGGCCTCTAAAAAAAATGTTTATTTAAAGTAAAACAAAATACATTTGCTGTCATGAAAATTAAAAGTGATTATGGACAATAATGTACTAAAGCTTTCTCCTCTAATGGCAGAGACGGGTCCCAAGGTTGTTACAGAGCTAAAATACAGCAGTACTTTATATACTAAACCGGGAATTGCTGGTGAGTTGGGGTAAGCTACATCAGCGAGCTTCTCCTGTGAGAAGGGCCAAGTTGGCCTTGTTTAAAGCGCAGCTCATTCTTTAAGTTAATGGCGCTGCAGGACGTACTGTGGTTTTTGAAAGATCCAGTAATATTTAGTCTTACTTTACAAGGGGGGGGACCCCTACAAAATGAATAAACTGCTTCAAAAGTAAGTAACATCAAAACATAACTTGTATGTCCCTTTAGGATCAAACACATGTTGGATGCTGACACCATAACCAAATTGAGACAGCCGAGTTGGGTGGTGAGGCAAGAGGCAGGGAGGGCATGACCAGGCCATGGAGCGGATGTGTGGAAGGTGTCATCACCTGTTTACCTTACATGAATAGCCACCTGACGACACTATGTCACAAGGAGACAAAGTGAGAGCTGAAATGGAGGTCTGTGCTGCGATAATACACACCTCCACTGATTGTTCACCTCCCTGGGCCAGTCAGCGAAGATCAGGGGATCTCCCCAGCCGGCCCAGGCTCCTCAATAGCTAGAAAAGCAAGACTGTGGGGCAGTTACCTGCAGGCATGAACCTAGGGTCATGGAGTTTCTTCAGTTCCCCCTTAAATAAAACAAGCGCTCATATTAAAACGTACTCTAACACCCACTAACTCTAAAATTATACACAAACTATCTCCCTCTTGCGACATAAGCTGACACATAAACTCACTTTAACACTACACACATATTGACATCAAATACTAGCACACACATGCTGATACCATATACTAACATACACACACACTCTAACAGCATAAAGTAACACATATGGTAACAGCATACACTCACACATGCTAATGCCACATTCTTACACAGTTGCCAACAACAAAAACTAACACATCCTAACACCATACACTAACACATGAACACTCTACCACCATATCATGACACACATGCTAACATCACTCACTTACACGCTTACAGTATTCATTACCAATTCTACCACCATACACGCACACATTCACCAACACTATACACGTACACACTCACTCTCACTGACTGCCAACAATTTTAATTCAGGAACACAATTGTTGCAAACTTTGGTAGCGAGTGATTTGGGTTTTTTTTTCTGAAGATTGGAAAGATAAAAGTTTGTGAAGGTTACCCATCTTGTGCTTTCTATGTCAGTGGCAAGCAGCAAGGTCAATGTATAGGGAGATAGGGCAGACACAATGGGAAACCGGGTCCTATTAATTGATCCCTTATTCACGAGAACCAATGTCTGTATCCGCCCATCAACATTCTAAAACAAAACACCATGTAGCCAATAGGAAATGAGCAAAACAAACATACATTACAGATGTTTGTCCACTTGTCGATTTGTTACTCTCACGTCACGCTGACCGAGCAGTTTAATCCTCGCATGAACCTCACCCTCTCCTTTACTTCAATGATTTATTCTTCTGAAATTTCTTTTCAAACGAGGCCAACTTTTCCATCATATTAAATATAATCACCAGAAATGTACATTTAATTTGTTAAGTCAGGTGAATGACTCTGCTACTTTATATACATATATTTGATGGCAAACAGTCCTGAAAGCTTATACACCAGACTTCAGCTAGGTAACTAAATAGGTTTCAAAATGTGGCAAATTCTTGTAAACGGATGAATAGAAGTCATACATCAAAGTTCACAGGTTAAAAAAAAAATATGAATATATCAAGTTCTCAATTTAAATTTAAAAGCTAATATAATTATCAAACTTGAGGACGGGAAAAAGAATCCTGTAGATATGGCAGATGTTCTAGATCTACAATACTACCTGGGGATTCTGAGCCAGTCCAGCAGGGCTATTAGATGGGCCAGTGAAACAATCTGGGTATTACAAGTGCATACAGAGGCGGTGTAACAAGTTGTGTTTAGTTTATAAGCACCCATTGTGCAGGGCTGCGGAATCTAATGGCGCTTTATAAAAAAATAGATAATAATAAAGCACTAAATATTCCATTAATGGGGCAATAATACATGAATGTCTATTTAACATTTATAATTCACATTTTAGGAATGTTTGCTTCTTTTTTTGCAAAAACTAAATTTTTAGAAATTTACATCTGACTGAACACCTGAATAGCATGAAAATGCAAAAAAAAAAGTCCCAAAACTATCCACTTTTACTTTTTTTTTTAATAGGTACACAAAATGGAGCAAAAACAATTAATTTACATGATTTGCGTGATTTCCTATGGAAAGCAGGAAGTTTCAGTTCTCATATTTCCTTTTAGCGGGAAATTTCCTCCATCCCTATTAACCCTTAACTAACATAATGCTAAACAGATAAAAACAAATTGTACTAGTTTTTAATGCTTCACTGATTACCGGTACTTTATCAAGACTGATATCATGAATGATTTTGTTTAGACTAGAATAGGGTAGCTAAAATGGAACAGCCTTCCAGCAGAAGTGGTAGAGGCTAAAACCATAAGGGGATTTATTTAGCAGCCTAGATGCCCATCAAATTCTATATTTCTTATGTTCAGTTTTATATTTCTCTGTTTCCTCCCTAAAACAACTTTCTTTCACAGTAAAAAGAAATTAATATTTAAAATGAAATAATCTGAACAAAAATAACGCACCTGTTTTTAACTTTACATCAACAATCTTAATACAAAAAAGTTAAAAATAATAGATATTATAGGAAATATATTTTTTTTAAAAATAAATTGGAATTCTGAAAGAATATGGTCTGTCCTTCTGACTACTTGGCCGTACATGGATGAACTGTCACGCAGTATTAATAGAATATACAAAAAGCTTTACAATGCTGGAAACTTAAAGAAGTGTTTTAATAATAATAATCCCGTCTTTTAGCTCGAGGTAGGAATCTGAATTTGTATACACAGTTTGCGAAATACAGCCCAAAATACAATTTAATCTCTTGATCTGAAAAATAACACCTCAATTAAATTAATTCCTCTCGTATCTCCAAGGATTGAGTGTTTCTTTAAATTTGTTAGATGGAATACTGCCAAAATAAGCAAAAGTTAATGAACATCGCTTCGTGGTCATGATTCATAAGGCGGAGGAACAAGACAATGTTGGGTGAAGGGGGTAAGAGAGACAGTTAAGGAGATAGAGGTTTTCCCAATGAAAGTGAATTGTTGCATGCATTAGAGTGTTCGTGTGCACATTTTATAAAAGGAACCCTTAATAAATCAGTGTAATTGTTTATTTATTAAAATAAGGAACAGGGCCAGTCTTGGTGCCAGAAGTGCCAGTCTTGGTGCCAGAAGTGCCAGGCAGTTTCTTGGGTGACTGAATCATGGGGGCATCAGGCACCCATCCAGACCCCGTTGGGACAGTTTCCGAAAAAGAAAAAAAAGGCAAATCCTGAGCCCACGACCTAAACATTTAATGGAAAATAAAAGATCAGCAGGGCATGTAAAGCAATTTCACGCGACCAAGCTTTACTAGTGCAAGAGGGAGCGTTCCCTGAGCTGAGACAGATGTCTAGGAGAAGTACGTGTGTGTAAGGTAACGGGCAAATTGGGGGTTGACTTATTTAGTTTGTCACCTCTGCAATTTCTGTACTTTATGTCATTTTAAGATGCTTTCGATGTTACATTCAATAGCGTCATTATTCTTTTGAGTAATTTGAATAGTTACTGTAGTATTATAAACATCAGGTACAAAAACACACACCAAAATTATAGAAAGTTTTTTTGGCTTTGGCCCTAATAAGCAATATCCGGTATATTCCGTTTCAGTTCACCCCAAAGGTGTTTGATGGGGTTGAGGTCAGGGCTCTGTGCGGCCGGTCAAGTTCTTCCACACCAAACTCATCCAACCATCACTTTATGGACCTTGCTTTGTGCGCCACTACATGGATGAAAGTATTGAAGTCAGGGGTTGGGTCCCCTTACTTCCACTGAAGGGAAACCTTAATGCTTCAGCATACCAAGACATTTTAGGCAATGCTATGCTTCCAGCTTTGTGGGAACAGTTTGGGGAAGACCGATTCCTATTCCAGCATGACTGTGTCCCAGTACACAAAGCAAGCTCCATAAATGGTTGGATGGGTTTGGTGTGCAAGAACTTGACCAACCGCACAGAGCCCTGACCTCAACCCCATCAACTGGAACGGAGATTGTGAGCCAGACCTTCTTGTTCAACATTAGTGGTCTACTGCAATGTCACCAAAGTCTCTTTTGGTGTAATGGTCAGGTGTCCCAATGCTTTTTGTCCATATAGTGTATGAGCCTTGTCTGGTTTCCTATAGAATATTATGTTTTTATTAGAAGACTTCACTGTTACCATCAAACAACAGAGTTATATGGAGGGGGTCCTGGGATTTTCTATAAAGCTCTTACTTATTTAGCAAAGCGTTGTTGGTTTCAAACAAGTAAAATGTATGGGACACGAAGGCAGCTGTGCTCTCTGCCTTTTCCTTGTGAGTAGAAAACCAAACCTAAAAAACAAAGGACATTCTATACCTGTCAACATCGAGTATAAAATTACATTATTTTCTTTTAATTAGAGCTTTACAAAAAAAAAAGAAAGAAAAAACTGATAAAAAGATATGGAACACGTCTTAGGACATACAAGAACCTATCAGGTGCTATTAAGGAAAGATATACCTGACAACAGTCAAAGACGCACTTCAGGCTATATTCGAGCAGGAAACGGCTCTTGTACGGATGCCAGTTCCAGATTAGAACATGGACGCAATATAATATAGAGCCGCGTTTTTTTGTTAAAATATGCTACGAATTGTTATGGATTCCAATTTGCTTACTCTGGAAAACTCTAGGGACCCGTTCTTACTAAAGTCTGGCTACCACCTCGCTCTCAACCCCGTGTTCCAGCCTGACCCCTAGAAGGACAATTCCGCAAAAGAACAACAATGATAACATAAATTCATAAAGATATCGGTTTCAACATGTTCGAAAATGTACAGTTCCTTTTGCAATCATCCATTGAAAGGCCTCCACACTCCGTTTAGTTCAATCTGTCTATTTACTAACGCTGTGTTTTCTTTCCCCCAATAGTTCCTCTCCATCTGTCAGCTCTACACCTACAGATGTGACCGACTGCACATTTAAAGGGGACTATTACGAGAGATAAATGCTTACGGGCCATCTACAAAGACATTGGGGTTTTTTGCTTTAAAGTTGAACTGTTACAGTGAAAGCTTTTAATTTAATTAATTAATTAATTAAAACTACTACTTTGTTTTAAAATGCACCTAATGGAGGGTGAGATCAACCCATGGCAGAGCAAGTAATTTTCTAACTAATTCCCTGTCCTAAGGTTCTCTCCCTTCCTTAAAAAGACTGCCGGAAGCAATCAAGAGCAATCAGCAACTTAACCGTGGGGAGATACCGTTGCTCGCATTCCACTGCATGCGTCCGTCTCTGCCTTACTAATACTAATTACTGGATATTGCAAATTATTTCAATTGTTCTTGACCTAAGACCCTTGTACTTGGTGCTGTGCACACCTGTGTAGCGTGTAAGATCATTTACAGTTCACATGAGTATAGAAAGCGTGTGCGAGAAAAAATACTAAAATACACTAATACCTAGAAAAACATAGAGATTAGTCATAATGCTATGTTTGTGCAAAAAAAAAATATATAATAAAAAGTCGTAAATGGCCAAGTTGCTATTTCGATTCATGCCATTGTAGTAGAAAATCTCAGATTGCAAATGTAAAGATTTTCTACTTTTCTATTCAGAATATACAAATACAATTTTATTTCATAATTTTTTTTATTTTTTTAGGAAAAGACCTAGTCAAAAACATCTACTATTTTAGAGGATTTTAGATTTTTGTTGCTCATTATTAGTTTGGGATTGCTACCTATTATTATTTATTGTTTTATATAGCGCCATCATATTCTGCAGCGCTGTGCAATGGGACGATATTTAGTAATAACTGATCACTAATTTATTGGAGACACAGAAAGTACTTTTTGCCAATATCTTGTTTTTACTACATTCCCGGTGATTTTTTTGTCTTTAATGGGACAGATACACTTATTAGTAGAGGAAGCTTGGCAATGTTTTTGTAAATATTACAAGAAAAATGGGCCACCGTTTTTTTTTCCGCCTTAAATTGCCCGAATTATCTTTGTGAAAGCATCTTCACGCAGGTCGTTAAAATGTGTTATGTTCTTACTATTGATATTAGAGGTGTATTTCCTTTGGATCAACAGTTTCCTTAATAGTGATAATATCCCCACTTTTGGTATGATATAACTCAAAATTAAATTACCCTTCTGTCAATAAAAATGCTTTCTTCGAAGCATTCTTGTGCCAACAATAAGATACAAGGAGTTCTCTGGTTATGACCACTACCCGAGAATATATCATACAAATGTCACTGTCTGACCACATTAAACAAATATTTACAAAAAAAAAAACTATGTCTCAAACTCGCCAAGACGTAAAAGGTACGAGCAAGTACGTGCAGGGGGTAAATACTTTGAAGCACTTAATTTAGATCGCTGAGAAAAAACCAGTCATCTTTATCCTATTTCTCATGAACGTATGCAAAGAACTCTTTAAACAACTTAACACCTGTACGGCTCTGGCTGTAAATGACCCAAGACCTGAAAATCATAATGAAAATAAAGGAACACTTGCTCAATATTTACAGTTAAAAAAAAAGAAAAAAAAAAGATATATTTAACTCGCCGAGTGAGGTTAATCATATACATCTGCACGAAATCACTGCAAAAGGCACAACTTAAAGAAAAAAAAAAAAAAGGGATCAGGAATTAGTATTAAAAAAATATTGTGGAAATTAGTTAGTCTAAACCCAAAAACCAAAAAGAACTTGGAATGCAATGTAAATAAATCAGAGTACTTTTTAATAATTTTATTTTAATAGCTACCTTTTAGAACATGATGTAATGTCTCAATAGATTGAGGCATGTATGGATACTTCATTATATATTATATTTAATAAAATATATTCAATATGTAACTATATTAATCTATGTAAAGTATATTGAATATATGATAATTTTAACATATATAATAATATATTTATAATATTTTTAATATATTAAATATATTTATAAATATATTTAATTATTTAATTGTCTACTGGTATCTATAATATCATTTTAGCTACATCTCATTTTGTAACTAGTTGTTAGTTTGTGTACAATAGAAGCTAACATGATTTTTAATTATGGATTAAAAGTTATGTATGAAACAAGTACCCCACGGATTTTGATTTTGTACAAAGAACACTCTCTGAAAGTTTTAGTAACTACCGAGCAGTGGGCGGCTTGGTGGAGACGAGCTTGGAGCGTAACAAGGCGAATAAGTTAGAATTCAGGTACATTCCCCATTTCAGAATTGGATTATTTTAATAGCTAGGGAGATAATTAACTGAAGAAGGGCCCATGGAATATACGTTTGGGGCCCGTCGCCTGAGTTGTCTGCTCTCATAACCTGGGGGTGCAACATTTGGTGATCACCTAGAAGGGACTAAATATCTACTGAGGGTAGACCGAGAGTGCTGTGATTTGACATCACAAACTGATGTCTTAAGTCAGGGGTGTCCAACCTGCGGCCCTCCAGCTGCTGCACGACTACATCTCCCACAATGCTCTTTCAGCAAAGGGGCTGGCTGAGGAGTATGGGAGATGTAGTCCTGCAGCAGCTGGAGGGCCGCAGGTTGGACACCCCTGTCTTAAGTCCAACAGGGGAAGGCAGCTGCCTCATAAAACACGCAGATACTTCTCTCTCTAGAAGAACAGGAAAAAGTCTAACCTAAATGCAGCGGCCCCCGCTTTAAAAGCTTTAGCCGTTCCACTTTGGTCTGCCATTGATAGTCTGCCATCAACTCCTACCACAATTAATGTAATAGCAGTTGATCATATACTCTGACAGATACTTTATACGCATATTACTTTACATAAATATTTATTAGTAAAAATAGGTATTTTTGCAACGCTACGTCTAATCATATTTAGAGTTAAAGGGAACATTAAATCACAAAGTAAATTTGTCAAATCCAGATATTTCCCCCGTTGTTATGTTCATGTAAATGTTTGTGACTTTCTTTTCTCTGGATCTCACCTTGAAATAAGGTTATATATCATAACTAATTTTCTGTTCTTTTTAAACACTTTATGGATATACTGAGACATCCTCAAAGCTTTACATGTTATCTATTTACCGGGGCCGTTACAAAAATGTAGATAATCACACCCTGAATTGTATTCTTTTGTTCAGTTTGAATCATAAGAGACACAGAATGTATTATTATTTATTGGTTTATATAGTGCCATCATATTCCATAGCGATACACAACGGGCAGACGTTACACTTTGTTTGTAGGGTTTACCCAAATTAGACTAAATCTGACTCCCTTCAGTATAAGATACTTTAGGGTTTTAAATAGGTCTGATGATAGACAAACAAAGGAATTTTGATTTATATCCTTAAATGCGTAACAGTGTATTCATCCACGTTGATTTAAAATCCGTCCCATAGGAGATATTTTTAAAATATTTTTTCTTTTTACGTGATTTAAATCACCTAATATCTAAACGGACAATATATTCTTAGCGTGAAGGAATTAAACAATATCCAGTAGCGGCCAAATTCAAATGGCAGCATTTGTATAAAAAGCAATGAAATAAGTTTTGATACAGGAGGCCAAGCACTTGATGGAACTTTAGTTAACCTAAGATGCCAGAAAACAGTTTCTAACTTTTTCACCATAACTGGCAAAAAGTTTACCTCCCCAGGTCTCTGGGTGGCTTATCTCTATCTCCAAGCAGGGGAGCGTCATTTGGCCCCATCTGAACAGACTGGCGCCTTACAAATTGTAAATGATGGAGTTAACTGGAATTTTCAGCATATTGGGCGAAGTTACAAGAAATGTGATTTATAGTTTATAATTCTAATGGCAGAGCTGTGACATGTTAATGAAAAAACGAATGCTAGACATCTAACACAATCCTCATCATATGAACGGATTTGATTCGAGGGTCTTTAATCAAAGATGATGTGAATTAAAAATTCAAATAAAATATTAAAATATTCGCGGGCTGTTTTGCTGCTTCTGCTAGACTACTTTCGATATAGATAAGATACGGCACATATCGGATAAATTCTTCTGTGTGTCAAGTTATTCAGCCAGTAATCTATTTATCCTAAACAGACTCGAAAAATGATATCAAAACTACAATATGTGACCAAATATTACACAATGGGAAAACAAGCTTTCATTTCCCGTTTCTAATGCTTAGATTAGTCTTATGCTTGTACCAGTGACATCATTTGGGGGTGCCAGATTCAATGGGGGCTTTTAATCCTACTAGGTGACTGGCAGGGCCGGACTGGGACTGAAAAGCAGCCCTGGAAACATTTGGAGACCAGCCCCATATAGTTTATCTCGCGGTCACGCTCTTATACCCACACGCACCCCTTATAATACCCGCGTCACACTATTTGCCGTACAAATAACTGTAAAACATTCTTTTTATCACATTATTTGTATTAAAATGCCAGAAAGCAGAAGTGTTAAAAGGCCCTAATAAATTAAATACATTAGACATAATGGAATCAAAACATTTACTACTTTTTTAGATGAAAAAGTTCCATTTTATTCAGTGGAACAAAACACTGATCACATTATTCTTCACGATATTCTTGTATGAAACTTTTATTTCTTTATTAATTCATGTAAACTATTTTTTCATATTTAATAAAAGCTATGATTGAGACATTTTTGGTTTTTGTTTTTATTTCCTTTTATTTGCCAACCTGCCCCCCCCATATCTGCCCCAGGCTTACCACTCTGCCCCCTGATATGCGTTTTAACCCCCTATATGACCCTCTGCCTCCAGAAATGCCTTATCCCCCTATATGCCATATAGGCGTTAAAAGGCATATCATGGGACAGAGTGGCATATAGGTGGTTAAAAGGCATTCATAGAGGCAGAGTGGCATAAAGGGGATTAAAAGGCACATCATGGGGCACTCTGCCTCCAGAAAAGCCTTATGCCCCCCATTATGCCACTCTGCCTCCCTGATATGCCATATACCCTCCTATATGCCACTCTGCCCCATGATATGCATTTTAACCCCCTATATGCCACTCTGCCTCCAGAAATGCCTTGTAGCCCTATATCCCACTGCCAAATATAATGTATTTTTCTCAGCCAAATACATACAATGAAATATAATGTAGCACAATAATGCTATCAGAAAACTTTACGGAAGTTAGATATTTTTTTCTGCTAGAGTAAAAGCCGGTGACGCTATGCAGCCTTTTAATCATTATTTTTTATTTTATTTAACTTTATTTGAAAAAAAATGTAATTATTTTTTAACGTGAAAAGTATGCTATTTAAAGTAAAATTAAACATAATGTTGGATTTTCCCCAAAGCTTACTTTATTTGTTTTCCCCTTGAAATAGAAAGTTGGGCTTTAGGCTGAAAGCTGACACAGTATAAGCCTCTCGGTACATGCCATGTCACTTTTGACCCTTCTCATCACATAATAATGCCGGTTACGAAGGTTAAACAATACCTGCCACTTGGAATGCCATTTCAAGCATCTCTGTGAGTTATTGTTCCCTGTAATCTCCTACTTGTGTCAAGTTTTCCCCCCATCAGAAATGACTTAAATGTAGTATTACTTTTCACCCTACCCATTGTGTCTCTTCCCCGACACTTCATGATTAATTACTTTCAGATATTCAGACATTGGGATAATGTTACATGTCAAGCGACTTCAAAGCAAATCAAAATATTAATAGGAAGGAAACGGGAAATTAAGTACATACGCGCGTAAACATCTGCCTCGAAGCATCTGTACGGCTTCGTAACAGCGCGGACCACTACTTAAAGCAATCAAACCTAAAGCAAGTCAGAGAAATTGCACAATAATTAGCAACATTTTAGCAATTCACTAATCTACACCTCTGTGTCGTGTATGATGACACTCTATTATGTCATCAATGAGGTCATGCAGAAAAAGACACAATTATAGGTGACACCTGCAGGCAAATCATTTAATGTTTCATTATTCCTTACGTTAGGACTTCTATGACTTTTTAACACCGTTATGTGACAGCTATGCGCTCAAACACAACACACAAGGCAGACTACTACAGCTGGATTTAAATAACTGGGAAGTCCCCCCCAAAGCCATCTTATAGGAATTGGGAAGGGTGGGACCAAGGTGGGGCTAGCCCCCTGACAAATAGGATAGAGACTGGGCGGAGCTGTGATGTTGAGTGGGCGGTGCCTCGGAGGCCAATTATCAGTCCCCAGCTCTATCCATGGTAATGTTAAGGTAATGGGGCTCTCTGAACCAGGAAGTTTGTCCCTATAAAGAAAACCCAAGCCTATTAAAGAAGTGATGTGGGGGGAAATCCTTTACATTAAACATCATGATAGACCAAAACTCCCAGATTTTAGTATTCTCTAACGTAAAATACAATATTTAAATGCCATAACATGAGTACGTTCTATTAAAAAACATACAGGCTATAGCACGCATGCTTAAAGTGTTATAAAAGTTATTATTATTTTCCAACTATTTTAGTTAGTTTAGGAATATTTTATAAAGAGGTCATCGCTTTGGACTCATGAAGAGATTCTATATCTATATGCTAGAGAGCGCAGACGGGGGTACATTCCTTGGCTGCCCGTCTTTGTAACGGCTCAAACTGTACTTACTGTTTTTATTTTGTTTTTGTTACAAATGACTTCTTTGAACCGCGGTGTTTTCCCAGAAATGAGAAAAAGGTCGGGAGGCATATTTGATGGTGAAACAGAGCACAATTAAGACATTTTTTAAAAAATATTGGTTATAGTGGCTGGAAGAAGACGTCATGGATTTAGATTTTAAAAAAAAACAAAAAAAGACCCCCCCACCCTTCCTGTGTGAATAGCCCCTCTGGTATCCTTCCCTGAGAAATAACCCTCCTTACGTTTTTATGACTAGTAACGATTACCACGCTAACCACAAAATTGGAAAACATGATCAGCTCGAAATAATTGACGCCAATCCATAGCAACTACCAATATTACCCTGACTACCCCGACGATACAGCATGCATATGACATATAAGAAACCGAACCTCTTGCTTGGGTGTCTTTAACTCTTTCTGTGATAGGGGAGGGACAATGTGCTGAAAATCAATAAGCTGCTCACCTTACTTCTACTGAAGGGGTTAATGCTGACCACGCTGCCTTCCAGGCCGCATTAATGAACTATTCTGATCATAAAAATGTTACCCCGAAGGTTCTGACACCCATAATTATTTACCTCTGATGTCCGGGATCCAAAAACCTCTCTGACAGCCTAAAACATGCATATCTGCATTCAACACAATAATAGAGACGTGAACACACGTTTCTGATTATTACACTTCATATGTTATCCAAGTTAGCAGTTAACTTTTATTGGCAGTAATAAAGAAGTTGCACAACGCTCCGGGTAGCTGAAATATTATCTATTGTCAAAGGCGACTCATGATCTGCGGGCTGCAGCCCCGCAAGAGCTCTGCGGCTCCCTACACTACACTGTAGGCTGTAACAAATGAGTTCTATTCAACGGAACCCGACGTAACGCTTTCACGTTCTAATAAATGAAAGTTATGCATCGGGCAGATCAGAACAACAAAAAAAAAAAGGTTAGGAAGAAAATGGGGTTTATGTAAAAAAAAAAAAGATTCTGGTAAAAAAAACAAACAGGTTTTACCAGCTTTTCCTAACCAACCAATGGACCAGTCCAAAAGGCTGGAATAGTGTACTAGTTGCTATGGTAATCAATGGCCATTTTTGATGGTAGATCCAGGAAGGGGTTCGCATAACAGGGAGCCATTTACCCTATTGGGAGATCAAGCCCCCTCTATCACTACTGCTCAATTGGCCAGTTAAAAGGGAAATCTCTGATTGTCTCATACGGCCCATAAGCCTCCACAATTTACTTCCACCCGGTGCTGGGCATCCTTAAAAGGTGGAGAGCCAGGATATGACCACATTTCCCAGGAGAATGGTGGTGAAGAGGAGCACTTGAGTTGGTGCTGCCCTGGGTCAGGCCTAGAAAACATATACAAACTAGGGGAGTAAAGAACCTAAAATGCATAAACGCATACACATTCAGATTCCAGGGTTGCTGGTAGAAAAATAACAACCATATAGGTACACAAAACAAAGCAAGAATTCAGCGAAAACCATTCCAAAACCCAACCATTCAAAAAACCCTATCTAAGGCATTAATATTTGGGATTCCGTCACATTTTATGGGCACGTATTGCTTACCCTGCCACTATGTACCCCAATTTTGGTGAGTCCTATCTACATTTTTATGGCTATATGGCTCACCAAGTAGCCATTTAAAGTCTTCTCCGGACACCATTAATGAGGCTCCTCTGTAGCAGCAGTGGCTGCTCAATCCTAACCTGGGTTAGGTTTAGGGCAGCTCTGAAGATTAATATGCCACTGATGCCAATGAGACTCTCTCTTTCTAACGTTGCATAGGAATATTTTGTGTCAAATGTTTATTTTTGGGAGATACTAACATAAGGAAATCTGCTGATAATGGAACAATGGGTGTTTTGCAACACAGGAGGGATGGGCTTGAATCACCATGTAGACCAAACGATGGTAAGAGTCTAGCCATGTACCTATATGATTAAAGGAACTGACCCATAATCACACACTGGTTCACCTTGACACACATATTCTAGGTTTCTCTCCAAAGGCATGCGATTACCTGGAGGTTTAAGGCTCGCTTCATCATCTCCAGTATGATATAACAGCCAATGGAATGACCAATCAGAACCAGCTTTGTATCCGGCGGTACATTCTTCCTTAAAAAACAAAGTTTGTGCTCAATCTGTCCGTTGAGTCCAAATATATCTTCATTCTGGCCTTCATCTGTATCTGCAAGAAGGAAACATTATTTTATTTAAAGTTCCCGCTCTCCTTATCCTGTCTATTGCGGGTTTAAGAGCTCTGAAGTGTGTTTCTAAATACTTTTTCTGTAAGATAAAGAGCTACAGCCAACCTGCATCCATACAATGGGCATGAATATAATTTATGCCCATTGTATACAGCGCTACTGTATCTGCTGGGGCTTAATAAACTAATGTAATCTAATGTAAAGAATAAATATATTTTCCAGCCTATTTTTCAAATCAGTTTCCGTGATTTCTGATTGTTTTCACACGTGTCGAGATTAGTATGTTATTTAGGAAAATACTTTTAACTGAAAATCCAAAATGCTTCTGTTATCCTGTGCTTTGATTAAACAAACCTAATCCCATTGTACAGCGCTGTGGAATATGTTGATGCACCTATCCGGTGCCATTTTATCACTAAATATAAGTGGAACAGCACCTTTAAGCCACTGAGTGTAATCAACGTAATCTATTCATAAAAGTCTAGATTCTAAAAAAAATATTTCCAAATCACATAATAAAAATAAAAGAAAAAAGTATTTTTCCTAAAAAGTAAATTCATCCTATATAAGTAGTTGTACATACATTGAAACTGTACGCAAAAGCCCACGTAGTTGACAGTAGGCTCACATAAGAAGGAGTTAATCCCATGAATATTTTTTTTTTTAAAATTAAAGTTTGAAGTAGGCTTTTCCATTTTCATGGCAACAACCTACCAGCGCCTGTTTTTGCGTCACGTGACAATTATATGTTCTTGGCAACAATATTATTTAATTATTGACTCTGAGCCTCAGGGTAAAGCCCTGCTTTCCGAGATCTCCAGGTGAGTTTTTTCTTTCTCTGGGCAGGGGAGTGGGTGTGTAGCCACACCCACTCCATGTCTGTGTTCCGCTTGCTCCACCTACAAAAGGTACTCTGAGGATAGCCCCACCCACAAGTGGCTAACTCTGTCTCCATGAAGCCCCCCCATGGAAATTATAAAGGGCAACATGCACAAACTTGCCCAGACCCCCTTAACATCTGAAGGAGGAGGGTGTAAGTGTGTTCAGGATGGCCTTTTAACACTCAAATTGTGACTTTTTTTCCACGTACACAAAAGAGGTCACTTGAGCACAGTTTTTGTTTGGGATGTATACATAATCACCTGAATATATAAACTACCCCAGCACGGACCCTCTCGGAGAACCCCGGTGACAGATCATATATTTTCGCCCTGCTCTGTTTATCCATCTGCGCAACATCTCCATACCACTTTCTAAAAATTAAATAATACTTTATATAAACAGAACTAATATGTTTAACAGCGACGGTGTTATTTTATTCAATGTGTACTGTTAACATGTTTTAAATTACCTAAACCAACCTTTCTATTTCCAGTGTATAGTACTTAATAAATCTCCCCACCTTTCAGTATTCAAGAATAATAGCTCGGAAAATATAACGGCCCCGGCCGTTATATATATATTAATAAAATAAAAAATACCGTATATATATATATATATATATATATATTAATCCCAGTGTGATTTACTTCTAAGACTCGGGCAGGACGGACAGAATGTTTCTTAAAACTCGTTTGGAACTGAAAATAAAACACACGCAGACACAAATAAATAAGATAAGATGCTGTTTAGCCAAAGGGGGTCTTCATTCTGTATTTCAAAACAAGGAAGCTATTTGTATGGTCCAAAACCTCCAAATTCCCCTTCGGCCAAAACATTGTTATTCATAATATAATTTTGAGCTCATATAATACGATACACACGTTGATTTTTTTTTTAGCAGAAAATGCACGCTGCAAAACCCGACTTAAGACACACACTAGAACATTTATCATTATTATTTCTTATTTTCTTATATAACACTAACAATTCACTCAGATTTTGATACAGTACATGGAGTATGATGGTGCCACACAAGCTGGCGCCACTTGGAGGCTGAATAGACTCAATGAATCCTTCAATTTCATTCTAATTAAATTAACATTAAAGCGAAGATTCCCTTCATCAATGCTGTTTCTGGGGGGGGGGGAAACAACCCTATGTAAACAATCTAAACCCACCCTCTGGCTGGCCCTTTAAAGCTTATTTCTAATTCTAGACTTTATGGAATCTTCACCATACTGATTTTGAGAAGAATGGAACGTTTCCACAGAGAGCTTTATGAATTAGAACCCAGGCAGTTACTTCATCTTTGAAGGCCATTGGAGGTGTTGTGATATTCCAAGGAAATATATCTTCTTGGCTCCTCAAGTTCTTTGAACACCTGAAGTTTGCACACACCTGCCCAGCCTTGGCGTAGTATTTGTCTACTAATAAATTAATTTTAAAGAAATCCAGGTTTTTTTTTTTAAATTGCCTTGAGTACAACCGGTGCAATTAGGGACATTTTGGACACGTTGACCTTGATGGACCTTTTTAAATGTTACAAAGCTTTTTCTTCTCGTTGTCTTCCCTAAAAAACATGTCCCCTTTCTTATCAAACGTGAACTCACGACCATGCAAGACATGACCAAAATGTCAAAAATTTGCATCTTTAAAAAACCTGACCTCAGAAGTTCTGCTATTTTATGCATCCATTATCCTTCCAGGTAACAAGCTTTGTGGTGATTTTAACCCTAAAAACCTATTTTATATAACAAAACGTAAAAATACACCAAGCAAACCTTAAGATAAAATATTTTAATGGACAAATTAAATTATTTAATCAAATTTGGGTAATCTTGTTTGTTAAATGGGATTACGTCCTATTAGTTTTTTTTCCTTCTTTTATTTTCAGTTTAGAACAATAATCAAAAGGTTTTCAAAAAGGACCTTTAATTTCATGATATGTTGTCCTATTCAGTACATACTCTCTTCAAAATGCCACTTGTGTGCTTTATTAAGCGCATGGTATTTATATCGCTCTATGGGGATAATCCCAATAGTTCAGAAAATGACATTTACCACAGGAATAGTAAATACGATTTTAAGAATCTCATGGTCTTTCCATGGGTTTCGCAGATTTTGCCCCAATCTCAAGGTGAATGGGCAGATTCTCAGGATCATAAAGCTTGGAGCTGTCGTCTCTAGATGGCATTAGAGCATTGGTTGTACCTGTGTACAAAGGAACGATTGTCTAAGGTCATCTCTCTTCACCACACCAACAGTAGAATGGCTCGGTGTTAATCATCCAGCTGGACTGGACTAGGAACAGGCTTCATAAGCATAGCCATAAATAATCAGCTCAATGTAGTGTTTGAGCAATAAAGTCAACCCAAAATGTCGCATGATTGACAATAATGGCGGCCCCCAGGTGTGCAGATAAATGAAGTTCATTAGGATTATGTTAACGTTGGTCTATATGTTTACAGCACTGGTTTTTAATGCTCAAGATAAAAAAAATATTTAAAAAAATTACCAAAAGCCATAGCAGCCACCCACTAAGATTTTCGAGCCACCCAAATAGGAGGACAGGCCAATTATTAAAAACAATTGTGCTCAAGGTTTTCCGAAACACAACAGCAAGGTGATTAAAACATTCTTCAAGATGCTTAAATCAAATATCTGAATTACTATAGGAGACATTTTGGAATTTTCTCTGCAGCAGAGATCCAAACCAGAAAACCTTAGAGAAATAGCCAACAAAGCCATTCCAACTGAAACTAGCCCTAGGCCGTCATGGCTTATTGAAGGGAATAAGCTGTAAAAGATTCATTTCACTTAACACTCCCTCATGAGCAGAACCTATTATGTTGTATTTGGAATCTTCCTTTTATATTCCGCTTAAAAAAAGAGAAATGTATCCATTACAAAAATCAAAGAGCCAAAGCTCGGGGTCTAAATTAGGACCAGTTGCGAAGGGGTAACATTTATCTGAATGACGATTGCATCATTTAGCGTGAAGACATTTGGAGTCGGTAAATAACAATAGGTGAAAGAACAGAGGAACATATGTCGAAAGAGATGGTGACTGTGAAGAAAGCAACGATCAACGCAGGACCAGCCACGCACGAGAAAGACGAGATCTTGCAATGGAAACATCGTGTCGGGGAAAACATTGAAATGGGCAGCCGTACCCACTTTTTGATCATTATTATTTTTAAACAGAAAAATATATTGCAACAATGTCATTAAAATGTCGTGCTTGATCCTTTAAAAAATGTTTTGCTTTTAATTTATATTTAACATTTCAATTGTAAATTTACTTATTTTGAAAATGATGTCTTTACGGTTCTGTTTTTGAATCTATTTTTTAGATACATTTCTAAACCCAAATAGAGGGTCAAAAGCTTAGATGGAATTTAAGTAAGTTTTATATTACCGGGAGGGTAGTAGATAAGTGGAACAGTCTCCTAGTAGAAGTGGTAGATGTTAACTCAATGAGGGAATTTAAACATGCATGAGATCTAGAATCTAAGATGACCAAGGACTGATTAAGACCTGAGTCTCTACATCAGGAAAAATGGGGAGACTAGACGGGCAGCAGGGTCACATTGTTATGTCATACATTACTTGCTGTCCTGTTTACCCATTCTGCAGCCCTGCGGAACACGATGGCGCTATATAAAATAATAAATAATAATAATTCTAGAGCTGAAACAACTAATCGATAAAATCGATAATAATCGATTATCTCTCTTAAAATTTAGTGAACACCAGTTGATCACCGCAGATAAATCACTGCAAGTATGCCTCCTAGAGAGCTAGTATGGGTTTGAGTGCTCGATAAAAGATTAATTTAAGTGAAAAGGACAGTGAGGTCTCAAGCCCAGCGCTAGAAAATCAACCTTGGACCTCAAAGGCACCCTGAAATTCAGCAACTTAACTAATCCTGAACCACTTAACCATTTAATGACAATCTGTGTTTAATAACAGTCTTAACGTCCTTCGTGTAGAATTAAACATTCTGCCTCTTATGCCTTGGCAGGGCTCTTCAGGTCTACTAATTGAGTAACCATCATTTCCCATGTATATCGTATGGACTTCAGGATTGTTGTGAAAGTGCAGGCGATCGCCGGTACTTAAGATGTTAAAAAAAAAGATCAGCGGTGAAGAGCCAGACCCCTTCCAGGTCTAGGCACTATTAATTTAATTGTTGATCATTAAGTGATTAAAATTATTATGGCTTATTTTAACTCCTGTATTACCATTCCCCCAAACCGTTCAGAGTATAAGCCAAGAAAATGGCGCATAGCACTTTATTTGGGTTAAATACATTTTGGGACGGTTCAATCTAATGGAAAATGAGATTCAACATTGAAACTATGTTTTTTTGGAAGTTATTAGTTGTTATGGAAGTTCCAACAACAACACAAAAGGACATAAAGGTGACATAGTCATTTTGGATCTTACCGTTAATCTTTGACCTTTGCGCTCGTATGCATGATCTACATACCTGGGAACTCTCTGGGCTTTGCCTGGAGACTCCTGATGAAGCACAACGTCTGTGGGTCTCGGGTCATGGCCTGAAATCTATGGGTCATCTGAACTTTTAGACATGCCTCACTCCCCACCCATGGCCATTTTCCCCCTCCCACCGCCAAAGAAATATAAAAGCGTCTAGTGCTAGCCCCACCCACAACATCACTGGCCATGCCCACTAACTACTAGGATGTCAACATCATCGGGCTACCCTAAAAGGAAGGGCTCCAGGGGGGGCAGAGAATGGAAGTTCCCAGGTATGATGATCAGTAAGCACCAACAATTAAATGTTAAAGAAGTATTCATACATATTTACTGATCCCCTAAATTACGTGGATCCGGTGTTTGTGTTACAGTTACATTTGTATTCTGGAGAGGGCGGAACACAACTATATGGTGAAAAGTACAAGAAAGTACAAGAAAATTAAAATACAGCTAAAAGAAAAAAAAAAACATGAAAAAACAAGATATTACTCCAGTTGTTTCACTAGAGTGGGTCTCACGACTAATAAACCCGCAGAGAACAAAACAAGGAAACTCATGGGGAAAAGCACATAAACTAAGAAAAAAAAAAAGAAATAAATCACAAACCAATCATTTAAACAAAATGACATCAAGCTCTGCGTGCAAGTTCTTTTGAAAAAAAATAATGGTTAAAATTCCAAAAAAAATGGCTAAAGAGAGAAAAAAAAATACTTTACTTAGTTGCCATTGTACGAATATGACGGCGATGAATAAAACAAAAATAATAACAAAAATAAAAAAGTTCAGAATCCGTAGCGTGTTTGGGGTCACTTTTAAGTATGTAGTGATGAGTCCTTCAGGGGGGCGACACATCTAGCAGCCGGGGACACAAATATTTTATACTTTTTTCCATTGTTTATTTTATTTACATTTTATTTACGGGATACCAGTGCAACCACAAAAGGGCAGAATACGGAATTATCAATAACATTAAAAGAGACATTATAAAAAATTAACAATAACACACGCGACGCGTACAAAAGAAGAAGACGGTCCTGATCTTATGAACTTGCAATCTATTAAGGAACCAAAAGGGGCGAAGAGGCAGAAGGAGAGGTTTGTGTAGACTGGGACAATCTCAGAGCCGAGGGATATATATGTTTAATACAAATCCATTTTTAAGGAGAAAAGTCTGTATATTATATTTTCAATATTATTTCGTATTTTCATGAATATTATTTTTCTATACCCTCGTGTTTTCATTTCAAGTTTGTTTGCGAGTTGTTTTTTTTTGTTTTAATGTTCCCGTGAAATCGCAGCGAATAGGAATGCCTTGGAACTGTGTGGGTTAAATACGGACTATTCTTCGAAAAAGAAAAAAAAAAACATTTCATGCTGTGGAGCTGAAACGGATGTTATCTGTGACAGCTGTAAGTTGTAAAAGAATTAATTTAAAAGGCCTGAGTAGCACAAAGCTCGCTATTCCTTCCAAATTCATAACATACAGACCTCCGTAGTGGTGTCATGCTACATTGGCAGGTGAAAATGTGCACCTATGGATTTCTCGGTTGAATCCACAATAGGACATTACAGTGGAAACTTCAATAAAACTTTCTTAATAAAATATGTTTTTTTACAAAAAAAAAGGCATGATAGGGTAGGTATCGGCCCCAATAATCCTTACTTCTATTTATAATGGTAATAAGATGAAAAATATTATATATTATATATTATATATATATATATATATATATATATATATTATAATATTATATATATATATATATATATATATATTATAGTGGTAATAAGATGAAAATATTTTTGCTATTGGAAACAGGTAGAAATGTAAGATCTTGGTTAGATTTTGACAGCTGATGACAACAAGTTGGTCCATCCAGTCTAAAGATCACATATTTGCTCTGCGGGATACCTTTAATTGATCCTTGACCTCAGAACATTGGTGTTTCGTGGCAGAGAGGGCTAATACACAGATTGATACATTTTATAAAACCTAAAAGGGTAAAAACCAGGTGGAGACGGTTTACCGATACGAGTCGCCGTTGCTTTTTATCGGACCGATGATCTTTAAAATTCCAACACATGGAAAAATTACCGAAACCGTGCAGCTTCTATGTTCAATATGTAATATTAACCAAAGCGCATGTGTAACAAATGTTATCTTCACGCCGTGGATGAGATTTATTCAGTGCGGATAGGCCAGGGTATTGGGACATTTTTGTTGCTTGGTTGCAGTAACTGTTGCCCCGTCAAAGCCTCGGGCACACATTCCTTCATTTTGTTGACCACAAGCCCTCTTCTGCAAACCCAGAACACCATATTAATCTCCACTTTCCCATTCTCGCTTTGACTCTCATGAAAAGAAGTGTTGTAGATAACCAGCAGGAAGTTGTAGGCCTTTGTCAGACTTTTTGTCTAGACTTTATAGGGTGCCCAAAATGACTTGTTCTGGTATGGAATTCCGACGGTCATGGACCAAACATCAATTAAACAGTAGAACGGAAGAATGCTTTTCTGTTCATCATTCTCCACCCGTTGGCTGTTCCAAGTCTCATCTGCCTCAACTAAGGGCAACAGAAACTCTCCATAGGATGTAGAAGTTGAAAAAAAACCCCACATTCCAGCAATCATTTAGTCTGGCTGTCATTCCCGGCACATTATTTAAGGAGAGACACACATTACATGGACTTCTACGCTTTAATATGACAGAGCAAGACTGTTATCTCGTGTTGGCTGCAGGGCAAGTCATTGTTTCTCGTTAGGAAACAATGTTTAACATGCTAACCTGTCTACGCAGATTTGCGAGAGACAAGAAAAAAAACATACTGGAACTAACCTCAGCCTTAAAACACACTTCAGATTTAATTTGCTAAAAAACTGAGCACAAATTATCCGTCACTAGCAATACAGTTTCCGACAAGAACTTCAAAGTGTGGGCTAAACAAATAAGATTCCTCTGCATGCTTCTCAGAACGTTCCTGCCGCTTATAAAGCATTAAATCTGGAATCGGTTTGCTCATTTTAGTAATAAATATTAAAGAAACGCACTCAAACTAGAGATTATAAAAGCACTGTAGGATCTGCTTGGGCTTTATACAATATGCATGGTGATGGGGAAGAAGGCTACAAAGCCAACCTAGATGGGGCAGGAAAAGTAGTGTTTGGGCAGATGATTTTTAAGTATGGTAAACGGGGCTCAAGGATGCAGGGGATGGATTGCTATTCATCATGAACTACCGATAAATATATTCTGGATAAATGATTTTACCACCTTATTTTTTCAAGTAAATTATATATATATATATATTTAATTGAGATTCTATATATTTAAATGTTCATAGTGGTTGATGGGCTATTTTAGTTATTTATTGCTTTTTAATGCACTGGCTAGGTGTTCAAAGTAGTGTTAACTTCATAAATTACGCAATTCACGAGCGCCATATATATATATATATATATATATATATTAATATGTGTAACATACCGTCAATCATGTCCATTCCTTTAGGTGGCGCACAATGACCTGCGTGGCTGACTGCCCACACTGGGTACTTCTGATTTAAGCCGCGGTACAACCATTGCATAAATGTCCTGTAGTAGCCAACAATGCCAGGATTACCTACAAAAGAATAAATATATATTTTCAGAATTATTGTGCACATAGAACATCATATCTCTCAAGTATCCTTCTTTAGGAAGCATTCCCTCTGTTCTGTCCCTCTTTTAGATAACTGGAAATGCTTCAGGTTGGACATGGAATCTCCGGGTGAAGCCCTGCTCTCCAGGGTCTCGGAGTCAGTTTCTTCTTTCACTGGACAGGTGGGTAATGTCAGGTCATGAAAAGTTCCCAGGTATGCTCTTTCCTCCTCTGATGTCCATGTTTCCTATGAGCTCAGAATGTTCGCTGGGTAGGAGTGTATAACAGTGTTCTACAGTTCCAAAAGTCACAATAATGTGTATTCTGAAGTCTACCGTGAAAATACATTATTATAGCTGACATAGGTCCCTTATTCAGGTCAATAGATGCCTATTAATAGGTCTAAAAGTCACATAGAAAGTCTTAGTAAAAAGAAAAGTGTTGTGGGGTGGTCACAGTACATATAAGTATACCTGAGAACTTTCTAAATTAGCTGATGCTGAGACTCTTTAAATATTAAACCATTTATGGATTCTATGAAGCGACCCATCAAATATGTCAACCAGATGGCTCTAAGACCTGTCCTCGTGGAAGCCTTGACATGTCATTACTTAAAGATACACTTAGTTGAGTCACACGCATTCAAACATGGATGTCAATCATATCATACCGGCAGCAAAAGCCCTAATTAGCATTAATTAGTCTCAGATATCATCAGCTCCAGACTGGTTGACCCTTTGATTTTGCCCCTTCGCCCTGAGATATAAGCCAAAACCCAGAGAGAGTCAGGGTCAAACCCTGAGAATTCCCAGGTATGCGTTCGACGCCGGTGAAGTGGGGTGAAAAGGGCCGGTGTCCCTCGGCAAGTACTGACACCATCCATGACATTTAGGAGAATCCTCTAAGCGCTGGCGGGGATTAGGGACCGCTGTTTAACACTATTCATTTGTAATCATCCTCCCCCACCAAGGTGCGAAGATGCGGCCAGAGGGAATCCACATACCAAGCATTCTCATCCTTATTAAAGGTCACGCTGGCATCTCTAGTAGGTCACTCAAACTTCATTCCCCAACAGGGCGCCTCTGCATTGGCACAGGTGAAATAATCAACTTTGGTTTGGGTCAATGACATCATTATGCATTACAATTCCATTTATCAGATTTAATTCGATTACTGAGTTCTGAGTATAATGTAGCTTTGCTGTAAGGGCTAACAAGCGTGTGATGGGTTTTCTCAAGCCAGTAAGGACGATCAGATGTACTCACCAGCGAAATCACTCAGTTATGGAGTTTAGCTTTTTTATTTATATAGCTTTGCGATGTGAACGTTAAACACACTACTTTCCATTTACTATCAAAAAATCAACATACACTGGAATGGGAAATGCTACGAAAGTAGCAAAGTAGGAGGTAGTGAGGGCACGGGATAAGAAATTTAACACCTAAGAACACCCTACGGGCAGGGCCGGCCGAAGACCCAACGCCGCCTGGGGCGAAGTTTAGACTTCGCCGACGCCCCCCCCCCGCTACTTGCCTTTGATGAGTCCTGCGGCGAGTCTCCGTGTTTGATGCCACTTCCGGCGCTCAGCATTACAAGCCGGCACCAAGACCGAAGAGGGAGACTCGCCGCAGAGGAGAGAGAGAGGGGCGCCGAGCGGGTAAGCGAAAACCAGTTGGCCCCATTGTAGGGCCGGCCCTGCCTACGGGGTTAAAGTAGCAAATTTGCTCAATTAAGGTCTTTTGCCCATTCTCGTGGGCTTTGTAGTAAACATATATACAGCTAGCACGTTTTTGTTTTTTCTTCAAAAGGAAGGGGCAATTATATGGTCTGAAAGGTTAAGATCTGTGGCAAAATGTGGCAGAACTAGCATATCAATTTCCCGTCCAGTTATTATACCTCTTCTACTCCTATCACTCTTACAATGTCTCCCTGAACTAAAACTAATCAGTGGTTTAACAACAGGCTGGAAAAAAAAATAATAGAGAGGAATAATCATGGGGATCCGGAGAACAGGAAGTTAAGATGCCAGTACCTGTGACATCACATTTCCAGTACTGCGGGATATGATGGCGATATCTCTTTCGCTCCCTGTTCCCTCTGACTTATATATCATTTATAGCGGTGCTCGGCTGTAAGGTAAGTGATATAAATATATTATAGTATACAATACTCAGAAGCTTAAGATAACGTCTGTGCGAACTTTAACTTTAATTATTTTTAATGTCAACCAAAACCCATTTGTTAGCAATTTAAGAGAGCAGGGCAGGAGGAACCGCCATTGTCAGCGTTGTCCCATCCTCTTCCTCGCTTAGATTTAGCGCACGTCGTGGATGTTCTTTAAGGCCAGGTGATCGCTCCTTAAATCTCTTCATGGGTTTGGTAGGAAACGTTAGGCATTATATTCCTCATCGTATGTATTTCCCAGAGCAGCTGCTTAATATCGTTGAATAGAAGGAAATGTTTAACAAGCTGGTGGTGGGTTCTGGACGAGAGGGGAGGTTCGGGGGGGCTTTTCCTTCTGAAGTAACACGTCCAGAGGGCCATACAATGCATTAAACTGTTTACAGTAAACACACGAGCCTGACCCCTGAGCAGACGCTCTTTCCTAACCCTTCAATTACAATATCCACTTTCAGGCAGCTAACACGACCCCATTGTCTCTGGAAAATCCTCTCTAATTTCTTGGAACAAATAGCACACCCTTAGGAGAATTAACCCCTCGGTTTAGCACTAGGCTGGGTTCCCAAGCCTCGTTCCCCATCAACCCCCCCAGTAATCAGCTGGATAGAGAGTGAAAGTAATTAGCATTTACAACCCACCTGTCAAGTTCCTCAGTTGACCTTTGGCTACCTCCTGACACTTGTGACTGATGTCGGTATTTTCTTTCGCCCCTTTTATTCTGTGCAAATGGCAACTTTTACCTGAGGTTTCTTCCTTCTTTTTTTCTTTCAGGCTTGGACAGATAGCCCTCATGATAAAAACCTGATTTATTGTAAAAACATCTGCTCCTGCGCAAACCACAAGCATTGTGGTGAAACTCCATGCAATGCTGCACTGATCACTATTCTAGTGCATAGAGGGGGTAATGTGTGAAAGTGCCAACCGCATTGGTAGGAATAATGCTTAAATTGCACTCGCGGCATAATCAGGGCTGCGAAAACACTAGCCAGGGGCAAAAAAAAATCACTTTAGTCTTTAGTGATGTACCAATCTCAGCCGAAATGAGGCGCACACACACACACACTATTTATTTTCAGGAATCCTTTAAAATAATTTCGGAAAGTGTACTACTGTTAGCGTGAAATTATTTCATGATGACACAACAAACACTGGTTTATATAAATTGTCGCTCGCTACGTTTCTGATCATTTTCTATGTAATTAGCAAACTTTAATGTGGAAAAAACTTTGCTATACTCAGGGCTGGAAAAGCTGGGAATTTACGAGAGACGTCAACACATTTAGAGTAACCCGTGTTGACAATATGTAGCTAAGATATTCCATTTGCGGAATGCTGAGGCAGCATCTGGATGGACAGAAGTCGCGTCCACATATTAGACCCGGCCTGTTGAAATTGAAGACGGTCATCCCAGAGCAATACACAAAACCTCTGAAAATGTCTTCACAGAGTATCATTTACCAAACACTCCGGGATTCCGTTTACATCTGGAAATATATGATCCCCAATCTATAAATTGTATTAAGCTTTGTAAATCAGAATTGTTGGCACAATCAACAAGACTTACTTAAGCCTTGATCAGGATGTCATTATGGCCTAGGGCAACTAGACCTAAGGTGGCAGGTTTGGGGAGGCGCAACTCCAGTGTCAGTAGATCACCAACAGGGAAATAAGGCTCCATGGTACACCAAGCATCAACTCACTGAGCTCATTGGAAATAACTGGCCCATTTATACTATGGATGGCTGTACCTAGATGGCACGGCCTCCATAATCTATCTTCCCCTCCAAAACATTATGTCCCGGCACCGAGAGAGTGACCCTATTCAAGGTAGACCCTGGTGGGCACCCATTGGGAAAATGCACTGTACTGCCAAACAGAAAATGGACACAAAAATAGGTTTGAACTAATGTGCTCAGACTCTAAATCAACCACAGTTAGCTTATCCTTATGATACCATAAAAAATAGCTTCTGAGCACACAGAGGTAGAAACCTGTTTAAAATATGCAGCCATAAAGCTAAATCCCCAACTCTATAACTTCTTTATTCCTGGTGACAGGTTCCAAAAACTACCAAAAAGTTGTCTTTTAAAAAAAGTTGTCTATGATGTACGTACAAGTGGTCACTGGTGGTCTCTTGACATTTGGCTCAAAATGCTTGGCCCTGTTAACTTTTATTGGATTAGTGCTTCTCATTTTATAATAAACCAGCTGCTTTGACTTACAAACATTGGGTTAGAAGATTTTCACCAAAAGGTGAAAAAAAAATTCTCAAAACCAGTTTGTCGTCCGCCATTTTTTGTTTCTTTCTTTCTTTTTATTTTCTTCTTTCACATTTAAAACATGAACAAAAAATAAAAGATTCACATGATAACCAAAATAAGAACGGCAGGTCCCAAAATACCATCACAGTGTTGTATTATTCAAATATAATGAAAAGAAAAAAAAACAATTAAAAAAAGTCTTGTAAAAATACATTTATAATTCTATATAATCTAAAAAAAAAAATCCATAATAAATAATCTAGATCTCAGAAAAAAACAATAATAAATGAAATTGTGTAGACACACAATAATTTTGTTTTAAAAGCTTAAATAAAAAAAATCATAATGGATGTAAACAGGGGAAAAAACTATTTTCTGTAAAAAACTGTTTTCTATTCAAATCCACCTGTAAATGTCTGGAAAAAAACCCGCTAAGGCCACCAGCTGAGGACAGAGTCTTGGAGCTTCTAACATCTGCAAGTTAAGTCTTAAAAGATATGACATCATCAAAGACCACAACATACACCGCATTGCTAGGATTCTAATTAAGTCATACTGATTGGATGCTAATCCTTCCACAAGCCTTGTCGGGGGACTTTAGGAGCCCAGAGCAGTATTTGGAAATGGGTTTTATTGTATTCTGACACTTCTGCACTTACATTGTGTCCCATCACTTAAGTACGTGAAAAGCTGAGAAACCGGTGCAAGGAATGTGTAGAGGCGTGCAAAAACATTATTTTGTATTATATTCGTCTTAAACGCATACATATGGCCAAAGTGTAAAATGTAACTGGAACGTTACACGATCTAGATATGGAATTCGACATCTAAGCATATTCATATGTCCACATGTGTTTTCTTCCCCAGAAATTAGATTTTATGGCTGCAAAACACATCCCTTTGAACGGTGATCAGTTTTGCCCCGAGGTTTCTATGTGATTCAATCGCCTACAAGGATTTAGAGAAACGTCGCCAACTCTTCTTCGGGGGCGAAATGGTGGGGATTTACTTGGATCAGCGTTTCAGCACACACATAAAGCCTTTGTCTGCCGTACCTTTAACTCACGCGGAGGAACAAAAGTATGACAGGAGAAAGACGCAGAAAAAGAAAGCAGGTAAGGGGGTTATTCACTAAACCCTAACATTTCTGACTTAAGGACCATGTGACTCTCGGGAGTATTTGGTTCTAATACCTGGAGTATTAGGTTCTAACTATAAATTCCCTGTTTACTGAGCAGTTGTTTTACCCCCAAGACTCCCAATGGTCTTCATTCCTTGAAAGGCGGCAAAACTCCTAAGCTTCTGTTTTGTGAATTGCCTGTCCGGTACTTTGGATTTGTGGCCAGGATATGATTTAGCGAATGATCTTCATGGCCTACCGACAGCAAATTCAGGCATCCAAGAAGGACATCGCCAAGAAAGATTTTTCTAAACATGGAAGAGCACTGAAGTTCTTCTCTGAGATGGTCCTAGACACATGCCCCTCTCCATCCCAACGCCACTCATACGTGTCTATAGGAATGTTATAGATGAAGAGTATTTCCCCTCAATATGGCATTTATGTAGAACAGCGAGATGTTCAATGATCCCAGCAACTCAGGAAAAAGGAAAAAAAAACCACTTGAGGGAATGAAATGAATAAAAGATGGAGGAGCAAACTGAGAAAGGAGAACAGGAGAGTGAGAATGGCGTAACATAACAACATTTATTTTCCGGCCAAGCTAGTTTTTGTATCATTTGTCACCATTTATCACTTCAAGGATATCAAGTCCAACACTTTTTTGTGTGTGAAATTTCTAAATGTGCATTTTTACAGGAAAGCAAATACTAAGAATACCCTCTGTACGCAAACAAAGCTACGGCTACTATTGTGTCTGCAATTCTTGGGGGTCTTTGTCATGCTGTGTACCGCACGTTAGACAATACATAAGCTGCAGGCTCAATAGAACCACATAATACCAGTGTTTTTCACGCAGAGGGTTAATATCCGCTGTATTAAAGGGATTCTGTCTCTAAAAACAGCCTTTTCGTTACCTGCCTGGAGAAGCATCTTTCCGAAGTGTCACAAACCCCCGGCTTTCTGCTTCAATTACAAATGACAGCTACTGTAAATCATTGAAACAGCACCACCTTCTGGCAGGCGTGGACAGTGCAACAACGACTTGTATATGCCCCACTATGATGGTTGGCTACTGATGAAAAGCAAATAAAATAATGAAACTATATATATATATATATTTATATATATATATATATATATATATATATTAGATTATACACAATATATAAATAAATATTAGATTAATATATATTAGCCCTAACCTGAAAAAAAATCGAAACACCTTTCTAAGTGCTTTTATTTATTTCAATAAAGAAATCTGTCCATCACACCTCTTGAAAAGGCATTTGTTAAGATATAAAGGACAATTACTTCCAAAAATATTTGTCGACCGTGGAGTCAATAACTGCTTAAATGAAATGCCATGACGACGCTTACGTCAGCAGAACACACGCATCCCGGCACACACAGAAAATTAGGTGCAAAGCATCTAAAATATCACCCTCTGTGTGTCTGCCTGGAGGGACTCCATTAAATGAGCACTCCAGCCCTATTTTCATGTTAAGTGAGCATTTGAGATCATTTAGCGTGTGCTCCGGTGCATTTTTACTGCATGCAAACCGGTGCGGGCGTTCCTTTGGCAAATGGAGTTCTGCCGTCTCATTAAACTCCGCCCCCAGCGGCCTCTACTAAACACAGGAAGCATACCACAGTATGCTGCTTGCACATGCTCAGAAGAACTCACTGCTATATAACACCGCCATAACATGTTATCAGAACCCTGATGGTTTCCTGGCATGTGATTGGCTGCTGCTTCAGTGACTTCAATGGGAGTTTTACTGAGCATGTGCAAGATGCCACATACTATAATATAGTATATAGTAGAACAGCTTTCATGTCCAGAGAGCAACAAATGTCAGTTTGAACTTCAGATACATAGCATAATATTAAAAGAAAGTAAGCCAATAAAAAATAATAGCGTAAGACAAGTCTTCGAAGAAGATTTTGAAACTCAAGATCCCAATAACATTAAAGATGCCACCAATTTCCTCCGAGAACTTCTCATTGGGTTCCAGTTAGCCAGAAGCAATCCAAGTGCTAACGGACAAAGCAGGAACCCTGGCAGAAGCGAAGAAGCTCTGCGGACGCTCGCCAACAGACTACAAGATGCAAAATAAGCCACCAGTCGGAAATAGTTACAGTCAAGATTTGTCAAGCCGGCTACGACACATTTATCAAATATAAAACGCAACTTTTTGGCAAAAACAAAACAAAAAACAATAAGAGAAAAGTATCTGGAAATATGGGAAGGAAGAAAGTTTAGAAATCCAGATATTAAGATAACGTTCTGCATTCGATGCTTAAAAGTAAGAAAAAACATTGGAGGGGGGGGTATATTTTACATATCAAAGTCACGGTACAAAGCGGTACCACATTGTTTTAGACTTTCAACAGAATATATATATATATATATATATATATAGAACCATATGAGAAACGCACCACAGTAATTATATGCAAGAACAGCGTTCTTCTGGAAAGCTGATCACGTGTTCAGATTAATGTATTAATGCTGCCATTTGTCGGAATGTTCCACACATCAAAGGCAAGGAATATATCCTGAATATTTTATTTATTTTTCTCGATGACAAGTAATAAGATATGCCCTACGTTTTCAGGTCATTCGTAAACATGCTTTATTCTTCATTTTCATAATTTTCTTTTTGCAGTAAATGATTGGCAGGTTTTAGGTGCGCCCCCGGATGTGGGGTGCATGGCGGTGATATAAATAGTTAAAACAATATTGTTTGTGCAGGAAAAAATAGGTGGTTAGATAATAACCATTACAATAAAAAGTACTGTTTATCAAACATTGATAGTATTCTCTAATCTCTAAACAAATAAATCTTAACAGATCTGTCATTTGATTTTTTCCCCCATAAAGGGTTAATCTCATAAAATAAAAATGATTAAATCATTATTCCGGAGGTTTTCAACAGAACCCCTCTTGATTCCGGGGGGAGGGGGGTGGTCTCTACAATAGCAAATGCTGTGCAATTTTATCCATAAAGCCTTGCGAGGGTTAAAAAGGTTACTTTCCACCCATTTTTGGAGTTGAATAAATGTTTTTGTGGACCCGTAACTATGGATGGTGTTTCTAACTCAGCATTTAGTTTTAAAAACCCTAAGTTCAGAGGAGTAAGTGGAACAGCAGCTTCAAATCCTGTGGCCCTTATTCACTAAACAATGAGCTGTGGGTGAAATGTGCCCTGATGAAAAGTCACACCATTACGTTTGGATTTTGAAGTTAAAACAAGACTCTACAGGTACGGGCTTTGTCACAAAGGGGTTAAATAACGTGAACATGTATGAAGAATCATACATCATTTTGCCCCCAAGCACCACTGGGGCAAAATGTTTGTTAAATGCCCACCTACCGGGAACGATGAAGAACAGCAGCTTCGGTGGAACCTCTCCTTTGGTTTTTTGCAGGTCTATCCATGGCCCAAACTTCAAGACTTGCGTGGCAGCTCCGCCACAGTATACGAACTCCTCGTGCTCAGGGATGTGATCGTCCGACATTTTACGCTAACACTCCAAAAGAAAAGAAAAAAGACGCTATTTGCAAGCACACATTGGATTACAAAGCTTTAACAAATATAAAACCATCTGTATACTGTGCAGGCCGAACCGTTATAAAATGTATAGATCAAAATAGACAAACGCCTAAAATATTGGCAGCTTTTTCAGATGGTAGGTATTAGAAAAGACAATTAAAAACCACCTTTCTTTGTTTCTATTGTCTTGTGGTTATAACGTATAGAAACCACAAGACTCCGGCAATCAATTGTTTAATCGATCAATAATTAGGAAGTCACCCTGCTGGTAGATTTCCGTATTCCTCTCAACAGTAGAATGTAAGGTATATGGATTAGGAAAGCTCCGATATATATTGTAATTATCAACAATTCAAATATTTTTTCAAGCATATTTACATTTTATACCATATTGGCCCAATTATAGGCCGCACCCCCCCACACACACTTTAAAGTGGGGGTGCGGCCTATAATCAGGGTTTAGCGCAGGGATGCGCAGTCTGCGTGATGCAGACAACCCCCTCTGCCGCCGGGGCTTCTATGGTGGAGCATCGGTGTGACATGACCTTCCGGTGCTCCATCATGGAAGCCCCCGCGGGAGTGGCGGCAGCAGCAGAGGTTGTGTACGCACATCCCACTGACGTTCACCGGCCGCCCCCGGGAGACACCAGGGAGTTTGAGGAGCATTGGTAAGTTGGGGGGGGGCAGAGAGCATATCTATAAGTAAGGTGCATTATGAATAAGGTTAATTAGACTGATCAATAAAATCAAAATCTATAATTTTAATAAATAATACACTAAAACCTGCGAGGGCGACACGTTGACTTGAAGAACACACACATATATGTAGGTATGTATACACGGTATATATATATATATATATATATATGTTCCCGTCTGGGAGGTGCTGGTCAGACGTTACCCCATTTCTTAAACACGTTCTAAGTTTACTCGTAGCTTTTACTTTATTATTTATCCAATGTGTTTCCAACTTTATGGAGAAGAGTTTATCAGCCATTAACTGCCAAACTACATTTTAGCACCTAGGGATGTTTTTAACGCCTCGGACCCAAATGGTTTGGAAATAATTTTCCCCTCCGCAGCAGAGTCGACATTGCGGACCTTAATGAGCTTTTGCTCGGTCGGTTTCTCCATCAATCAAACACCTCTCACTGTCTGTGCAGCGTAAACTTTGTTTGTGGACGTTTTTATAGGTCCCCCCCGTACGCCGCTGCAATATCGGTATGTCGGGTCGTTTTTTGCTGTAGCGCAGAATATTGTTACACGCCGTGGAACACATACTGTTTGGCTTTGTACGTAGGAATAACTAGACATTACTCGCCGGTGATGTGTTAACAAATGCAATAAAATGCAGCACATGCACATTTTTAATAAGTCGGCTGGAGATGTCACTGTAAAAAAAAAAGCAAATATTAGGATGGCGGACGGATTAAACATCATTTTATGATGCGTTACGGTTACCAGGGGAGCTGCTGATGTCACCGCTTTTAGCCTAACTTAATTAATTTGTTAAAACTACCTATAGATTGTGATTTTTGCTTCCAAATTATTGTGATTGTTATTGGAGATAATTGGGACTATTTGACGTCATGCAGATCACGAGCGTGGCAGAACTCACATATCGGTTATTTCACGCTACGCCAGGCATGTCCAAACTTTTTTCGAAGAGTGCCAGATTTGATGAAGTGAACATGTGCGAGGGCCGACCATTTTGCCTGACATTCTTTGAACCATCGAAATTAAATGCAAATTAACTATTTTATGCAAAGTTTATTGAAAGCGGCATACTTTTCATTTTGTGACTTGGATGACAAATCTAAACAGGTGTTAAATGACTCTGCCTTTAATATAAAAAAAAAACAGATGTATATTTGGGCAACTTATCCGGGGGGCCTTATCAGTCCGGAACGCGGGCCGCAAATGGCCCTCGGGACGGACTTTGGACATGCCTGCTCTACGCTTTGCGTAGCAGAAGGAACTCAGGATAAAACTGAATGTATGCAGATGATTCGAATGAATTATTCTATACATTTAGAAGTTAAGATGTCGGTGTAAGCAGTGGCATCCTTATAGGGTGTAGCTGGTGTTTTTTGGCATGGTTTGATAATTATGCATGGTTTTGCACTCCTACAAGCGCAGACAGTGTATAGTCCAACTTATAGATATTTTATGTTGCTTTCTCACATCTGGATTTTTTTTAATTTATGGTATCCATGCGGGGATGTTCATGCAGAAGTACCCTGATGAAACACTTTGGTGTCTGACATGACAACGTTGATCCTTCTTCACACTTCATTTGGACTTGACTCGACTGGGCCCCGACAGATGGTGATCTGCTGACAGCATATGTGAAAAAGTGCTTTGCACAGTTCTCATGCAGCGCGGATGATGTCATAGCACTACAACATGCGCAGCATGAGTCCAATTAATACCTGTGTGATGATGATGTCACTTCTCTTACCTGGGAGATGAGAAGCACCAAGTCGCCTCAGCCTAAATATAAATTTCAGGTCCAAACTGGGGTGTCACCGAGTAATTTTCTGCCAGGCACCCTACAAAAATAAATCAAATAAATAAATCATTTTGCCGTTAACGTCAGAAAGGAGACTCAATCATGCATTACATATTCACTAACAAAATCTGTACAAACAGTAGCACAGAATGTTGTATCCACGGTGACGTTTATATAAAAGTTGTACTATTGGCGGTGCAGATGTGCATTTCTTTTAGGATGGGGCCGCCACAATACACGGTGAATCACTAGGCTTACACGTCTTGCACTAAAACCACTAACAATGGCAGCTGGCTTGGTTTGCCGTGCCAACCTGTCACGCTAACCCCTGCCGATGGCGATGGCGTGGACTTGTTGCAGCTGGAGCCAACCCTGAATCCAGATCCTAAACAAGAATAGTAACTTAGACTGAAAAAAGAGACACAAGTCCGTCAAGTTCAACCTCGTTGTTAATCCAAAAGAAGACAACAAGTTCACATTGTAGAGGCTTCCAATGTGTGTCAAAGAGGCAAGAAAATTCCCTTCTGGCTCCAAAATGCCATCTGGCTAGTGGAAGACTTCTAGCCCTAAACACCTAAGCTTGATGTGTAGGCTATCTGTACAAGCTTTGAAAATACCCATTTAATGTAATGAAATACACCAAAGGTTTATTCGCCTATAAAAACAAATGTGATGTTATTTAATAAACTCATGATCTTGACTGAGGCCGCTTACTGGGCTTCGGGTGACTTCTACAATAGTTATTATTGCAGTGCTATCCGTGAAATAAGCATTGTGTGTGGAGAAGCGTCCAGGTTCAGGCGAGGTGGAGCGTGACCCAGGAGGGAACGTGATGTTTTATCACATAATTCTTCTGACGCACCACATCCTGTTCTTATGCTGTTAGCTTAGGCATGAGAATAGTGTCTGCTTAGCTCCATCAAGAAGCTAAACGTCCATAAAAATAACAAATTTCAAAGTCATATTCTCTAAAACTCCGGAGCAGCGAGAGTAAAAATCAGCTAAAAACGCTACCCTACGGTGAAGATCCAGTCTGATTCAAGGACCATGAGACAGAATAGGGGGCTTTGTGGCTGATATTATAGAGAATGTCCTACAGGCGCCAGTAGGCCTTGCCATGGACATCACTGGTCACATATATATTAATTGTTTGACCCAAAGGGTCACAAACCAAACAGCTTTTTGGGATGGTACGCTGAATACAATTACACATTTGATTAAAGAGCAATAAGAGAGTTCTCAAAACTCCAGTAGCGTTCTTTTTGAGGAATGAGTTTTTCTTGCGTCACTGGTGTCCACTTAGTGGCCCTCTATTACTGTTTTACTGCATTCATTAGTAACAAAGTAATCAAAAAAGACTTAAGCCCATCGAGTTCAACCATTCTACCTACATGTATCCTTCCTGGCTGATCCATGATGACCACCACATTGTTGGATTTAGCCTATGTGTCTCTATATAGTAAAACAAACTGGACACATACTGTGAAATAGACCAAGGTAGAGTAATCGATGTTATATACAGGGCTCATACTCAAAAAATATCCCGGTGGAGATCTATATGTTCAAGAAAAGCTTAGATTTTTATGTTTTGGGCTCCTGGGGTGGAACATCTGCATAGTGGGGTGGACCAGCGCTCTAGTCCACGTTTTGAAGTTAACTAATCCAGGCCAGGTGTTCCGACTCTCGCTGATTTAACCCCACGTGTAACCACTAATTAAAGGGCAGCAGCATATCATTTGTGGTCTATTGGGTCGAGGAAGCAAAGACCCCACAGAATCGGAGATAAAGGTAACCTTAGCTGGGCCTTAATATATTCTTGTTTCGTTTTTTTTTTTAGTGTATAAGGTTGAGAAACGGAGACTGTGTTATACGGATCACTGGAAAAAGGTACCGCTCTGAACATTATTACTTTTTATTAAAGAAATTTTCTCACAATTCTCTTAAGAATCTTTTATCTGTTTTAACCACCTGGGATTCTCTGATAAACTCATAATTCTCTCAAATAATAATAATTATATATACATATATTATTCAGATATGATTTGTTTTCATTGGCACTATATTAATAATGTCAGAGGCTTTCTCGCGAGTCGCTATACAATCACAAGTAAATGTCACGCAGATAAATGATGACAAATTGGGTTTGTAACAGGATCTTTCACCAAGATTTAAAATGGTAGCAGGTGTCTTTATGACATCACTAAATTGATTAAAAACGTTAGTTACTTTTTTTTTTAAGTCAGGCCGATCACATCACCGCTTGTAATTATGAACGTGTTGTCATGTCTACAGCTTACACATTTGGAAACGATCCAAGAACCATGTCACTAGGTACACACTTGAAAGCACACATACTGTTTTTTTTTACCTTTTTTCATTTTTAATTTTTTTTTAAAGTTTTTCTCCACCTTCTTGTAATTATTTTTCCACGCTGCACGTTTTCACGGTATATAAACGTGAAATTATAACATTTACATTAAAGATATGGTCCATTTTAATACAATTCCCCTAACTCAATTCTATAAATAAGTTATAGTTACTATTGCTCATTTAAGAACATCATTACATTTCAAAACTATTTCTTCCTAAATATGTGAAAATTATTATTATAATTAATTATAATAAAGTTATAATGTGTTGTTATATTTAGGGAAACATTGGAATGCTTAACGGTCATGTGACACATAACCAGGCACTGATATGATGTTGCCATAGAAATAAAAAATATTATACATGTAAAATTAAATTATTATTATTAAATTCATTCATTTTCCTTATATGGTCCTTTTATATTAATTAAGATGCATTCAATTATCATTTTTATTTATTTTATGCGTTTTGGGATATGTTAGGGAATTGATTGCTCCACTTGCTCACTATGTCAGCACAGCGTGTCGCTTGTTCCTCGTTTTGGGTCTGAAGGTACCCGAGAGCGAATTTTGAGATCAACAAATAACTTTTGAGAGCTTCAGACTGTGCAGGTCAGGGAACCGGTTTCAAGGGATACAACAAAGAAGGACAACCAGAATATCTTTGTAATTAAGACCAGAAGAACCAGCAACCTTCACTCTCCATACTGAAAGTCAGGAGACAACAGGACACCAAATAGTGAGATGACACTTGGGATGTCCCACCACGTCCTGGTGTCTCTGAGAACTTAGGGTCTTGCCCGGTAAACAGTACACCCGATCGTGGGCTTGTGAAAACGCTATGGGAGAGCCCATGAGACACCTAATAAAAACTTTTCTTATATATGTATATCTCACACAAAAAAAGGAATGCATCTGAAATTAGCCTTAATAACGAATTCCCTGTAAATCAGGGTATGTGCATTATTGGTCGTAGTCCATCAACAAGCCCATCCACTCGGGAGCCCTGTTGAGCTGAAGCCAAGGAACACACGAGCCAATCGTTATTTTAATAGACCGGGTTAGGCAGGTAGAACTTGCGACCACTGAACACATCTCTACACAATGGTTGGGATACAGAATATTCATTCGGCGTTCGCTATTTCTTTTCCCCTTAACGCTGGGAGTGAAAGTTCAATAGTTCTGTTTTCCGACGATGGCTTCAGGAGACCACATCGGATTTAAACCCAACGAAAAGGCCAGCAAACGTCAGGGAAGTACGGAATCCAGCGTTCCTTAAAACCCCGAGCCGATGCCAACCTCCCCGTATTAATCAATCCCCCGACAGCAGGTACCCGTGGGGTTATTAGCACTTACTTTTAGGTAATTCGCTATCTGTCTTCTAGATTTTAACTCATTCCGATTGACATTTCTCTAACGACATCTGACAGCCTAGTTGGGTTAACCTTTTTCCACCTGCATCGAAACTCCAAGTCATTTTTTCCATTCCTCATTAAAAACTCCCTTTCCTGCCAAGAAATCCAGGTTCCTGCACCAGATTGCCGAGTCCTGTTTTCTCCTCGTCTGAGATTTTCGGGTCATGTTGCGATGTTTATAAAAATGCAGCCGGCGTAACGTTTTCTGCACATTACGTAACACGCGACACCAACACCCTAACCTATTAACCCTTTCGGTGGCCCGGGGTTGGTCATTCCAAAAGCACAAGAAAGCGAAGGAATTAAAGATTCATAAAAGATCTCAATCATTCATTAACATAATTTTATAATTTATTTTCTATATTTTTACCAACAGTGTGAAATTCGGCAGAATAATATAATATATATATATATAATATGTTATTCTGGCTGGGATAGCCCCTGCATATTATCTGGAAGGAAGATATGATAAGATGATATGAAGCACAGGATTAAAGTCCAACCAGATATCTGCAGTATCTTCAGTTATTGAAGCCTTGGCTGGAAGCTGCAGCTGGTCTGAAGCGCTATTTCCCAATCAGCGTGGATTGGGTTAGACGAGAGTAACCTGCAACCCTGTTCTCACTGGAAGTCAACTCCTATCATCCTCCATGACCCAGTCAGTGTTTTCTTAAGCACCTAAAGGGCCGCTCCTGCCCTACTTTCACTGAGCCATTTTATTTACAGTTTGAACCTTTTTTGTGCATCCTGTCAAATATAAGCATATATGAAAAAACTAACTTCTAAAAATGTTAAGTAGCGTTTTTGTCGTTGGGCTATATGGCGGTTGCACCATTTTTAGAGCTTTGAGTCAAAAACGTTGTCCTTGTTTAACCTTGTGAAAGGGTGTATAACAGAATTGTACCAGTTCAGGGTTGTGGGCTTCTACCCATGTCTTCTTTCTTCATCTACTTTTCTCCATGTCTTCTTTCTTCGTCTGCTTTTCCACGAACCGGGCTTCCCGGTGTGCTTTCACAAATAAGCAGAGTCACGGGGGCCATTTCTCCAATTAGGGGGGAGAGAGGCTGCGCCCTTTTGAGGAAGTTCACCGGGAAGCCAGGGACGCGGACAATGAAAAAAGCCTTGGGGAGAAGTGGATGAAAAACGAAGACAGAAGAAAGACGAGGGAAGAACAAGAGGAGCCAAGTGAAGAAGTGAAGCTGCGCAGAACGGAGACAAGAACACCGAAGTGTTCGGCTGCGAAGTTAGGGAGACACTGAGAGGGAGAGCATGAGTAAGAGTGTGAGTGTGAGAGACCATGAGTAAGAGTGAGGGAGCGTGTGTGTGTTTTCTCATCAATGCTAAACGAAACAACATTATCCGAAGACCAGCTGTAACTAACTTAGAGGTAATGTAAGGAAGTTTTACTTTACTGACAGGGTGGTAGATATGTGGAACAGCCTCCCATCAGAAGTGGCAGGGGCTAATACAGTGAGTGAAGTTAAACACGTTCCCACAAGTCTCAGCAGTAAGGCTAAATGAATCTGATCACGCAGCGGGATCATTAACCACACGCATGTATTTTCAAGTGTTTGCTGTTATCCCGAGCCCTCGGATGACATCATGCAACGCATGAAAAGTATGACGAATGTTGCAGTTTTGTCACCATTTCTTCCAACCTTAAATTTTCCTGTAACTCTTGCGAGCGGCAAAGCGTAATCACTCCTCTGTACGCAACGCTTAGAAAATAAACATTGTATGATTTTGTACATATAAATATTTATATTGCTGGATTTGTCTGCCTTTACATCACTGCTTCCAAAGTCCAATCAAAGCACGTGAAAGAAATATAACGACTAAGGGGGTCGTTTACTGTCCCTAACTGCCCCACTCATATTAAAGTCTCCTGCAAGTAACCCCACCTGAGTACTTTAATATGCATTCTTCAAAACCAAAAAGATAAAGGACCAATCTGAGGTAGAAGCTGCAGCGGCGCAGCTGCCCTCCCTAACACCAGCAGTGGGTACCTAAGCATAGTGGCTGGAAACAAATGGGGTCACATGGGGCATCGCACTGCGGCCCAGCAACCCAATGCTCTGTCCTTCTTTGAATAGCTTTATTTAAATTGGACAGTGCACTAGTACGAACAGCACTCCACTGACTGCTATGTCTCTACCACTAATTTGCACCATCATTTCAACGCATACTCTGAGAAGCACACCCCCATGTTATTCCCGAATTCACACCCCTAACAACCATGGCAGTGATTGACAGATCCGTTGACCAATTACAGGGCAGTACTGTCATTTTCCCTAACCAGGGACAAAATCAGCTTTGCATTCCATAACATGAGACGCGATACTATCGTAATGAATGGAATATGGCCGCAGATGAGGGGTATATAGGCGGGTACTACCTCACTCGATTCGAGATCAGCTCCTATGCATCTCTCCCCAGCTGCAGATACAGGAACAGGGAGGGGGACAGAACTGTGCCCCAGCGCGACCGCCTGACCACGCCCACCGTCTGGTAGACTGTCATGTGATCCCGCCCACTACTCGGCTGACAGCGGTATGGCTCCGCCTGCCGCTAGACGGAGATGTTTGCATGGTCCCGCCCACTGTTAGACCCGCACAGTGTAGCGAGACTGTGTGTTTCCGCCCAGAAAGCGGCAAGCAGTACGCGTCGTGACGTCATGGGGAGAGCGCACTTTTGGGTCTTGTGCGAGGCGGGAAAAGGGATTTTGGGGGCTGCCGGGGTCAGTTGGAAGGGCGAGTTCAGCCATTGAGTGATTGTTGTTTAGGAGGAAGCCGGGGCAGGAAGGTATACATGTAACTTATTTGTAACAACTGTGAGGGTAGTTGCAGCAGGAACCGGAAGCCTTTGCTGAGGCAAATCTAATGGCAATTATATATGGCATGTGTATTCTCAAAGGGGTTAATTGACTAAAGTAGTTGATGTAGAGTTGGAGTTTCTCTGACTTTTCATTATGTCTGCCCCAGTGAGTGTTAAAAAAATGTTTTGCCTGACCCCGTATAACGCATTGTTATCCAAGCTACTTCAATGATTGAGGCATGCATTATGCGGGGCCAACCTTATACTGCGTAGCGAATGCAGGGAGTTAAAAGACCAAATCTAGCGAATTAACCCCTTGACATTTATCAGAGATGCTAATTTCTTCCTTCATCTGATTGCTTATTCTGTTTAAACAGCGCAGAGACATTTATCAGTTTCTATGGCAATGCAAATGGTTCTATTCACTAAAGAGTGGTGTTTTGCTATACATTATGAAGGTCCAAACCCCATTGAGCTGCCGCAAGAGAAGCTTGGCTGACCCTGTATAATGTATATAAACTAGTAAGTTTCTTCTTTTTTGACTTGTACATTATACAGGACCTGCTCAGCCTTTGGTGTCACTTTTTAAAAAGTTTTTTTGCCCGCTTTGTGAATATAGGAAATGTATAAGTGATCCCGCTGACGGTGAAAACGCGCTCTCTCTTTTCTCTGCAATGTTCAGTAGGCTCGGCCCCTCTGCTTAAAAAGGAATCTACGTAAATCAGGGCGCAATTACATGAAGATAAAACACGCAATCATACCTTAAGAAAACAATCTAGCGGATGGGACGTTTCTCTTCGCTCACGTATTGTCAAGATCACAGAAGCTCATCAAAACCCATCCTTTTATTCCTCAAATCTAAAAACAACCAAAAAAACCCCAATGGCACGGTATTATTATTATTTTTTTTATACAGCACCATCATATTCCATAGCGCTGTACAGGACAGGTAGACAGGACATAACAAGTAGTATGTAGCATAACAATTTGACTTAGGCAACAGGTGAGGAGGGTCCCGCTCAAAGGAGCTTGCAATCTAAGTATGATAATTTATGCTGTGCAAACTGCGAAGAGATGCGTACGGTATATACTCTCAGCACAGAACTTGCAGCAAGCAGGTAAACTGGAGCGGATGGCAGCCATCAGAAGTTCCTCGATGCGTTTCCCTAGGTTATACCCGGCTTCTTCAGGGGATAAATATTCAAATAATTCCAAAGATCAAAAGTGCTTGTGTAAAAAAAAAAAAATATATATATATATCCAGTTCCAGGTATCTGTGTGTCATTGAGAGACATCCGTTTAAAAAGAGCATGAATGAGCATGCGCTCTAGAACTAGCAGTAAACAGCAACATAAAGTATAATTGCCAACACCGGTTTACAAAAAACCTTGGCTTTATCGCCTCTCGTATATGGTGATTAAAGGGAAGGTAAAGTCGATACATTTTCTACACTATTATTATTTATTGTTTTATATAGCGCCATTAAATTGTGTAACGCTGTACAATGGGTGGACAGGACAAAACAAGTAAAATGTAACAATTTGAAAACAATAAATCTATATATATATCTTATAGGTAAAGCCAAAAATAGATTTAAAAATATATAATTTAATATAATTAGCAAAAAGTGGAAATGACGCGTGAGAAAAATATATATAGCAAAAGTGCTGAAAATGCTTCAATCCTTTAATTGTTAAAAGATGAAAGCCACCGTTTCTCCTTTAAGAGGTTGCATTAACCCTTTGTTATCTTCCTTTGTAAATCTCTAGTACGGCGTCGCTGCGACCAATTGAGCCGTCGAATTATACCGGACAATAAAAACCCAGCCCTTTACACAGTATCGAAGCGGTTTATGTGGAAGTCTGTTGTTATAATATGATTTATATGGTGTCTTTTATGGTTTTTACAAGTGTTTTATATCTACGAAAATAAATACTTTAATTTTAGCGTGGGATGCATGCCGAAAGTGGTTGATATACGGCCCCAGTGCGTGCGTAAGAATAATTTTATTAATTGTGCATGTCGTTAAACGGCGGACGGACTTCCAGCTTCACTACAAATATCTACAAATCCAACAAAACTCTTTGCCTTTTACAAGCAAAGAGGCAGAATGTTTGATTGGCGAGGCTTTCTCGATATGCAAACACACATGGAAGCTGTCATAAAAAGATGTAGATGAATGAATCAATTCAATATATCTTAAAATGTTGCCATTTTTCTATCAGTGTCGACGTCAGATTTTCCATAATCACTTCCGATTTGTCTTTTTTCTTACGTTCAGAGTATCCTCTTTATTCAAATCTTTGTGAATATAGGAAATTTTGGTCTAACGGCTTAAATCATATTATGTTTGATGTCTTCCAGTAGTTGCATCACCTGGATATCTGCGCTCTGGAGCTTCATTGGCGCTGTTTCATCCCTTGTCAAGTTGCCTCTACCTTTTTGAAGTTATTATTTTCTCATTTTGATTCAAATTGTTATTTTTCTTGGTTGTGTTATGGTTTAATAAGTCGCTTTTTTAGAACATTTTTTTTTTGGGGGGAAGAGGACTTGACTTGAGTACAAAATAACATAATAGGGCTTATTTGGGTTTAGGCTGAGCGCTTAATGAAGGGCCAACTCGCTCCTCTTGTAGCAGAAGCATGCAGGTGATATGGCCCTTAATAACGCTGCTACTCCCCTGTAGCACACCGTTTAGTGAATAAATCGCAATGATTTGTCAGATGCGGTATCCCATAATGTACATAATGCAACCAACCAGTAATTCTGACCCGCAAAACCCAGCCATTGGTGATCGGAAGCTAATTTTAAGCTTTTCCCGTTTAATTGCTGGAATATTCTTACGATGTCTACAGAATCAGTCGTTTCTGTGTTTAATGACCTAGCTGACAATTATTGAAGTATTGGAATAATTAAATAATAAAAGAGAAAAAGTAAGTCTGTTTGGTGCATTAAATCAGTGCCCCAAAATCTTTCGCCCACCCCACTGGCCTCCCATGCCGCTCTGGCAGAGTTATGCTTCCATCATAACGTTGATGGATGGACGTTTCTCTGCTAATTGTTGTCTAGGTCTACAATCCTCTTTAAAGTGTGGAAATTTCACACGCAGCCAATGTACTCCCACCATAATTAGGCACCGTAAAGGTGTAAGGGCCGTGCGGGCGTTTCTGATGTGCAGGAACTTTGCCAAGAGTTACAGGAAGCGAGCCCAACGCTATTGGTCCTGCTTACGTGCGAAACGAGATTTCCTGCCGCTATCGATAAAAACCACAAATACTACGAAACATCGGTAGAATGGGAAATAACGATGTGCGATGTCAGCGCTGCTCCAAGAATAACAGAACACGGTCTGTACGAGAGGGATGGACCCATAGTGTCTGGGGGGCGTAATGCCCAGCGAGCCCTCTTCTCCATGAAAGGACGCTGGGCCGTACCCTGGACAATGGCTTTAGGAAGTTACCATCACAGCAGACTGTATCCACTTTTTATTAATGTGCCTGCCTCATCTTTCCACATTCACTTGTTTGATCTTCTTAAACCTAGGCTGGCAAGGCGACAACGCTACAGCTGTGGCAACATCATGTAAAAAAAAAATACAGGGGGTTTACTTAGCACCTCTGCAGCAAGATTTATTCGAGATGAAAGAGAGTGGAGCTCAAATAGAAATCAGCGCAGGGCATGTCAGGTGCAAAGACCCTGGAAGCGTTCCTCATGGTGGTATATCTGGTACTTTACAATTATTTAACAAAGAATTGAATTCTATCAAGAGCGATACAAGTGATTGCTGTGTAGTCTAAGAACAGTAGAGCTTAAAAGTGCATTCTTTAACTTAATTGTTTGTTCATCAAACTAATTTTAATATTAGACAAAGTTAACCTTAGGAAACACAAAATGCACTTTTTAAATAATTTTAAGAAAAAATGCTATCCAACTTTACCTGGCCCAGTGTAAAAAAAAAAAATAAAATTATAAAGCGGAATGTAAATTTTCCCTCTTCCAACACAAATGGTCAGCAGAGGAGACTTAACATATAATTGAACCGGCCCCAAACTACATTCCCCTGAAACAGCGTTATCAGGCTTGCGATGGCTGGTAACAGAGCCAACGTTAGACTCCTTGTGAGACATGACTGCGGAACCGGTAACCTATAACAGCACAGATCTTAACAGGTCTATCGTTTTTACAACGTTGTTACCACGTATCTTATACATTTCCAGAGGATCCGACCCTAAGGACCACAAGAAATGTCAGCCTCAGATGATCTCTGCAGCGGGGTCTATACCTGTAAAGATACATATAAAACCATAGAACGTTCAACATCAGGCAACATCAACACGTCACGTGTCACTGATTTAACCGGGGGAAAGGGGGGATTTGGTGAATCTCGGATCTAGCCAGTTGCAGGATGGATGGAATACGTCTGTCCTTCAAAACAATGGGCAGCAATTATCGCTGCAGCAATAATCTACAAACAGTCGTCCAAACTCACTATGTAATAAAGTACAAAGCTCCTTCTCCAGGGTAGCCTCCAACCAATCCATCCTCATAATATACACAAGTTTAGATTTCAGGAGGGCTATCATGGGGGTGTTTGAACCCACTGGTGAAGTACCAGTTTCCTTAAGACTTCTATAAGGATTCTTAGATGCCTTTTGTTGCCCAAGCATCCCTCCGCCATCACTCCTAAAACCATCAGCTCTGGTCAAGTAGGTGTCATGTGCCACTCAGTGTGAGCCATCCTCACCCCTCCTTGTAGTACTGGGAGAGATTGGCTATTGAGTCAGACAGGGGGGTGTTCAAACCAGCTTGTCTAAAGGATTGTCCCAGTCTTGGGGAGCAAAGGACCTAATCTGTGAAGTGAGGACACTCATATGTAAAGGGCTTTCTGGTACAAAGCGCACAAGCAAGTCCACCTCCGAATGCCTCAAAAGAAATAAAATGAAGGTTTTGGAGAGCTTAAAAAGTCCGTTTCTGCTCGAGAAGCTTCCAATGTGGCTGAATTAAAACAATTTTGCCAAGAAGAGAGGACAACTTTCCTCCACAGCGATAAAAAAGTGTTTGATTTTAATTGCTGTCACCCAAGGTGGCTCAACCGGTTATTAGGTTTAGGGGGCAATTACTTTTTTCACATGGGTTTTGATTAACCCTTTAACTTCAGAAAATGAAATAAGCATTTAAAAGCTACATTTTGTGTTTACTCACATTGCCTTTATCTTTTATATTAAAAATAGTGGGATGATCTGAAACATAGAATAGAGGAAATCGGGAAGGGGCAAATAATTTTTCACAGCACTCTATACATCGATATTTTTTTGGGGTGGAAAGGGTGGCAGTGTATTTTTTTTAAATATATGCACTAGTCTGATTTACTGATTTGGGTTTAGATTGGGTTCCAGATTGGGTCAAATTCATCGAGACCACACAATTAACCATTAGTGGTGTGTTCTAAAAAGAAAAGATTTCTCCGTAGCGTTACTAAAGATACAAGCAGAAAAAAGAGGCAATAAGTATGGATTTAATGAATACCTGTGATTGTGTGCTTTCTTTGAAAGGTTTTGTATGTTAGTTTTATAGACTCGGAGTGATTATTTACATAGGATGTGGGTTACCTATGTGGTGTCATTTGGCCGGCTATTTTCAAGCAGGTGGATGCAGTTAAGGCCGATAAAACTTGTTTGCAAGTACTGGGTTGACTAGATGTTTTGGCAGTAAGGGCCCGTTGCGCACAATACTTATTTAGTCTGTAATTTGGGATTAACCCACTGCGTGCCAGGGGTCTAGAGAGATTTTTCCATTTTAAGGGTATTTAATGCAGTTAATTATTTTTATTTTGACTACCCTATAAGCAGCGTATGCTTTACCTAGGGAAAAAAATTATTTTTGTTTTTTTAGGGCAATGTAAGAAATGAATGCCTAGTTGTGTGTGTATGTGTGTATATATATATATATATATATATATATATATATATATATATATATATATATATATTATATATAAAATAAATGGTTATACATACATTTTGATTGCAAATGCAGTACACAACATATCATGAGGCAGGCACACAGAAGAAAAAGTTAAGCCCATGGAAGGTGAGATCTCTGGCAGGATCGGGTACAACTATTATCTTATCAAATTATTGCCCTGAACTTCTCTCCTTACTCACCTCACCTTTGTAACAGGGAAGAGATAACGGGCAGGAATAATCACGCAGAGGATAAGAACTGGAACGTAAGATACCTGTTTTCATGGTACACGCATGCATTGGGCTTCTAGTATTCTTCATTATATGGATTTATTTGGCGTAAAGATCAATACAATGTGGGAGTCGGGACCCATTTGCCTTAAATCTATCTCTGTGCCATATTATACGAGATTAATGCAGAGAAATATATTTCTCCTGCAACTGATAAACGCAAACACTATCCCAGACCTACTTTCCCAAACAATGGGTTATTTGTGCCATCATTATTGGGATTTTTTTGTGTATTTAGAAACTTTTTTTCTTTTTTTTTTTTTTATTTCAAAAGAATACTTAAGTCATTTTGTTGCGAGTACAAACTCAACATAAAATTGCTGCTGTGTTTGTACTTTTTTTCAACTCAAATTTGTATCTTTCTTATATGTCATGTAACAGCTTCTATAACACATAATACGTCTTCCCCTCGCTTGGCCTGCTCCGCTCTCCATATTTTTGATTTATGTAATTCTCGTGTTATTGCTTGAATACCAAATGAGACGAAAATGCCACTGAGAATGAATGGCCCGGCCAAGGCAAACATTCAGCCTCTTGCCTTTGGAAAGATATTCTTGTAAGGCCCTCCTTGGTACAAAATGTAAAAGTTCAAACCTGGAGATTTATTTATTTTGGGGGAAATGTGTTTGTTTTTGTTTGAAGCTGCTGCGGGGACCTGTTCCTTGTGCCATAGTGTGGCGAAAAAAAGATCCGGAAATGGCTTAAATTTGGCAACAGAATAAATAAAAATAAAAACTAAGGTCAGTTTATAATTCTAAACCACATTGCTAGGTTTACTCTCGGTGGGTACAACATTTGCAGTTTATAAGTGGACTTAATAAGGGCAAACATGAATGGTGGATGTGGGCTCTCCGTGCAGGTGCGAAAACTTGGATCGGGCTCCAAGTTCCTGGAAGCGATCTTAAAATAGTGTAGCCTCGCGTACGTATACATATATTAAAGCTGTTTATCATATTCTGGCTACAAAAATATAAGACCTTAAACATTTTCCTTACGATTATTAAGCAATCGGATTAAATTGAATATTTATTGTTTTTTTATTTTTTTTGTTCAATAAAATAGCCAAAAAAGGACACCGGACTGGAAATAATCCTTAAAAAAGAAATTGGAACAAAATCCAAGTTAACAGCTGAAAGGTTTGCTTTGTGTAGTTTTATTGTGTGAAGGGAACATTCTCATAAAATAAAATAGAATGTAACGGCGGATCAGATCCATTCAGCCCAGCTAGTCGCCCCATTTTTCCTGATTTAAAGACTCCGACCTTAATTAGTACTTAGACTTCTCTTGGATTCAGGATACCTTTATGCCCATCCCATGCATGTTTAAATGCGCTAACTTTGTGAACCTCTTCTGACGGGAAGCTGTTCTATGTATCTACCAGCCTCTTAGTGACTTAAAACTTCCTTCGATTACATCGAAACCTCTGAACCAGGCTATGTGTATGAAGATCACTTCTGGTTCGGTGGTTAATCCGGAGCAATCGGAAAGAACTTTTCTTTGGTTTCCATGGCGATTACTTCACCTTTAAGACTATGGCCCGGATTGGGTATAAGGCATATTAACCTCATAATGCAGAAGATGAATGGCCGATCACCCTTTCCATTACCTCCTTATACTTCCAAACAGGGAAAGTTGGCTCCATTCAACACAGGAGGGCAAGTTCAAGTTAAATACCCAATAAATCGGGCTAAATCATTGGAGTTTGGATCAATTTTGTTTCATGAAGGCTGTATAACCTGTGATATGAAGCAGGTATAAGGGCCTGTTATATGAAGCAGTGATGTAAGTGTTAAACTGATCATTAACTCTTTAGTTTCCTGCAGAATGGATATGGCCAAATTAATCCAAGTCCATAATATGATACCTTGAATTGGGCTAACAGAAAAGGGCAGATTAGCACAAGCTTTCGAGACCTCAGAGGTCTCCTGTTCAGATGGAATCTTGTACGTGATCTCAAGAAGTCATAGCTCTCTGCTTGATATTAAATAAACACAGATTCTGACCAGCGAGTGCGCTTTTCCAGTATTACTGCTTATTCATCCCTGGCAGAAGCGAATACAATGAATCGCTGCAGAGACTTGAGTAATGGCGAGTTTATTCAGTACAGAAGCTGTGGTTATTTCCCGTACCTCTCACTGCAGGTGTCCTGGAAGCTGTGGTTACTTTTATGTATCAAGGGAAATGCTGTTGTCCTGATTTCATTTTTCCAAGGCCTCCGAATGCCTTTCAACATCTTACTGACTAATGCGGAGTATTATGTATTATTATGTCTTATAATCGTTGCTTTCTTCCCGGAGCGAACAAAAAAAAAAATAAAGATAGAAAAAAAAGGAGGTGAAGGAGATATATTTCAGTTAACTCTTTGCGATATAAGTATCACGGCGGGCGTCTTTCATGAATGAGTCTCACAAAATTAAGTTAAAATTAGGTGGGTTTTTTTGTTTAACTAAGATGGGGATTTTTGGAGCAAAGGTTACAAAAGAAATTGTATGTTTGCCCCCATTAACTGAAAACGGAAGCAAAAGCAAACTATATTTACTTGTAGAAGTAACAATATACAGTATATATATATATACTGTCACAAGTTTGGGGTCATTTAGAAATGTCCTTGTTTTTAAAAGAAAAGCACATATTGTCCATTAACATGACATGAAATGGATCAGAAATCCAGTGCAGACGGGGTTAATGTTGTAAATGACTATTGTAGCTGGAAATGGCTGATTGTTAATGGAATATCGTCATAGGTGTACAGATGCCCGTTATCACTCCCATCACTCCTTTATCACTCCCATCACTCCTTTATCACTCCCATCAATCCTTTATCACTCCCATCACTCCTGTGTTCCAATGGCACGCTGTGTTCCCTGACCCAAGTTTAAGTTTAAAAGGCTAATCGATTGTTAGAAAACCCTTTTGCAATTATGCTACTGCCAGAAATTTCTTTTGCATGAAAACAGCTGAGTGACCCCAAACATTGGAACACTAATAAATATAAAAAAAGAACATCCTCTTACACACCTTACATTGATAAAAAAAGTCAATATAACTTCTCATATTGATTAAAAGTATTGTTAAACCAAAGTACACAAGTATTAAGTAAATGAATATAATATATATTTTTTTATCCTGCCTGCCTTTATCCAACATCTAGATAAAGGCTAGATCACTAGAGGTAAATAAATACAAAATGATTACGCAATATGTACAATCAATTAAAGTAAGATAATAAGAGGCTGTCGGTATAATACTAATTGCTTCCACATGGCATTTTAATACATATGATAGCTAAGTATTCCAAATCAATGTTCATGTGGTCCCAGTGGAAGTGTTGTGCTGCAGCTTCTCCCGAAGGTAAGTCATATGTTTTTATTTTGTTTGGCAGGTTTAAATAAAATGCATATTAAAGTGGTTTACGGTATAAGCGCCATTGTAATTGTAGTTCAACTGCAACCCGGAAAGTTTCCTGTTACTCATTTCATTCATTTGTCATTGAGAGCAGTTTAATCCAATTGACCTGTTGGATAATTAACACCGTGTAGAAACCTTAGAAGGACGGTGACGCTCTCTCTCTCGAGAAACACCCGGGATGAAAAATTGTACGTTTGCCTCACTTTCGTAACCCTACATCTGTTTGATCTCTCCTCAAAGTGTTTCATCGCGTGACGCTGCGGCCCGTTCTCTGGAAATGTATCATTCCGCGTGTGTTACATTTTAGTGTTTTGTGTTAAATTCGGGCATCTGCTTCGTAGTTTTTTTATTCTTTTTGTTTACGTTTGGTGTACCTTGTGATGAGATCACCGCGTTTCCCTCGGTTGAACAGTGATATAGTTTTCATATAAGATGCTAACATATAGCAGTGTAATATAATATGTCTTTGCATTTGCAGCTCCTGGCATTTTGCTTTGATCTTAGATGTTCATACGTTGATCTATTAGTAAATACTGTATATTTTCCATATGCTGGAACATCAGTGTCTGACCTCACAAACGCTCTACTGGGTGAATTGGCAAAAATTCCCGCAGGAACGCCCCAAAATCTTGTGGAAAGTCTTCCCAGAAGAGTGGATGCTGCAAAGGGGGCAACAACTATATATTAATATCTATGTATTTAGAATGTGATGTCATCAATGTCCCTGATGGTGTAATGGTCAGATGTCCCAATACTTTTGTCCATAATATTGTGTGGTAATGGGCCTGCCTCTTAAAAGTTAATTGCCCCTCTTCCTAAAGCATTGGGCATGAGGGGAAGGGGCAACTCTGTGAAATCCCCTGATAAGTAGTTTAAATAACGGCTCCAAATCCCAAATCAAAAGTGTCTTCTTCATTTCACTCTGAAGTCTGTTACTTGCACTTGTTCCAATCTACATGATGATTAGGATAATGGCTCTTCAGCCAAGTGTGACCACGGCATCACTAATCACTTTTTAGTTTTCAGTACTGAGAGGGTGGTAGATAAATGGAACAGACACCTATCAGAAGTGGTACAGGCTGATACAATGATGGAATTTAAACATACATGGGAAAGGCATATGGCTCCTTAATCTGACAAAACTCAACTGATTAAGGTCTATCTTTACGCCAGTGATAACGCGCAGACTAGATGACCCGAATGGTTCTTATACGCCGGCAAGTTATATGATTCTGTATTTACTTTTGCACCCGCTGACTGTAGAAATGCATTCAAAAATCACAAAAAATACCTAAAGATTGACTGTGACTCTGTTTTCTGCATATTCCAGAGACTGTTCACTGCCTTTCCCTGGTAAAACATATCCCTGTTAGTATGGTGTGGAATCCAGAGTAAACACAGCTGTTTACCTTCCAGGCAAATCGCAAACATTGAGCAAAATCTCGTCCCCTCAAACAGTTCTATAATATCTTCATTCGTCAATTAGAAATAAAACAATATTGTTTTAACATATTTAATTATTATAACATTCTTACAAAGAGGGAAATGCCAGACTGTTCACTTGAGTATGGTGGATCATATTAGGTTCCGTCAAGTTCAGTGACAAGTAGCACTGTAGGTGCTGTTTAATTATTATTATGTTTGTTCCTGAGACAATTTCTCAACTTTAAAAATTATATTTTTTTTCCTAAATAATAGACTATGAAAACATTTTCATAGAGGTTTGGCCCATAAAAACCCAGGAAGTTTGCAGCCGAGTCTATGACTCAAGTTGTTTCACCTAAGACTGTAAGCTCCTTTTGAAATATCAACACACTAACTAGAATGATAGATTTTACCTTATCGCCCGACATTCTATGGAAGGAAAATTACAAGTTTTGTATTTTGTATTGAATGGCATGTTGATATTTTTTTGTTTAACCCATTTGGGATGAATGTACCAAGAACGTCATGAGAAAATGTCCCTAGAGGACCAGTGACATATCTGGTATGTCTCGGGTAAAAAAATGGCCTCACGTTTGCACAATTGTAGCGATCACAGCAACACGTATACCCCGTGCAAAACAGAGCCCCAGAGCCTTTGATCGACAATAAACAGGCAATCGTGTCCCAGCTGTCTTAACGGCTTCAGGGACGGATTTGGCAGTTTCTTTGGTCGCTTTGAAAGCGATCGTCCAGTGTTAACCCCTTAAATGAAATGTAATTTTAAATTTAATTAATGTTTATGTCTTAAGTCCCCTCCAGCTTGTGGGGAACTAATTATTTGCCTTTTAAAAAAAAATGCGTTTTAAAATAAATTATAATAATTAAAAAATCCACCACTGAACAGGAAGTCAAAGGTGCTTCTTGGTCAGTTGCTGTCAGTTAAGGTTCTGCTGCTGTTCATTGCAGAGCCAATTAGGAGTGGGCTGGTGATGATAAATTCACTCCTGACCAATTAGTGATCAGATCATCATGACAGCCACTTGAGAAACCCTCCCCCCTCTCATCAGTGACAGTTGCCAAAGGGAGAGGTCGCCCATGGTATAAAAAAACATGCACAAATTATGAATACAAAAATAAACATTTTATTGTTTATTACGTAATTACTACAACCCTATCACATAATTACTACAACCCTATCACATATCAGCTTGATGTGTCAAAATTCTGAGTTTGAAAAGTGCATTTTGCAATTTTGACACCGCAACATTCATGTGGGGTATTGCTGTACTCGGAGCGTGTTGCTGAATGCAAATCAAGACTTACTCTCATGTACCTTGGGAAAGAAATCTACTGAAATACTGTTTGTATGTAAAATGTTTCTTAAATATTGAAAAAAAGTAATTTTTACTGCAATATTTTTTACAGATTGATGTTACAATGGTTAAATAAAAAAGTGTTAAAACACCCCTTAGGCACTTTGGGTTGTCAATTTTCTAAAAAAAATATATACTTTTGTTCAGCAGTTTTGTGGTTTCTAGCCATGATTGTGGCCCACATTCCAGCATGACTTTATGAAATAACACTGGTCCTTAAGGGGTTAATCCATTCTACATTTTGTCAGGTTATGACATAGATTGTAAGTGCCCTCCTTGCTATGTTCTGTCTGAACCCATGGTACAGCGCTACGGAAAATGATGGTGCTATATAAAACAATAAATAATAACGTTATATGCGGCTGAATACAGTCCTGAATCAAGAGGCGGATGGAGAAAAACAGGCAAGCTTGTTTAACAAGTTGTTGGGTTGATAAAATGTGTTTTTTTTGTATCGTGTCCCATAATTTGGAAATAAACCTTTGTTTCTGTTTAGCTATGAAATTCCTAAATCATTTTCGAGTTCCTGGGAACATAGAAACAACCCGATTACTTTCAGCACCTGACTTCATGTTCTTTAAATACATCTTATTCAATGGTTTAACTACTTATTTTAGGACGTAATGTATCTTTGCCTTTATTGTTGCCCCCACACTCTCCTTGTACATATATATGACCTTGACTGAGACCAACATTCCTGTCTTCTATCGGGGACGTTACCAACTTCAATGCACTATATATATGAAAAAATTATAAATACGGTATATATATATATATAAAGCTAAACTCTACTTTACCACTAGCCTTCCTGATGGTCTCAGGATGCATATAACAGAACTGACCTTAAATGGGGAAAGTAATGAAGAAGGAGCAGGTGACACAAATATCTTAGAAAACTGATACACCGCGTTTACATTTCGTACTTCTTTGAAGGGACAGTTTTTTCACTTACATTCAAATAGATTACCTCAACTTATTTCTCATTTATTTGAACAACTGTAATTTAATATACTATTAAGTGCATTTAAATCAAAAACAGAGAAGAAAAAAATTAGCTCAACAGTAGTTAACCCGTTTTTATTTTTGTTATTGTGCGGGTAGATTGGAGGTTAACTAAGGGTTAGAAGAATGTGTACATTTAGTGACGGGGGATATATGTTGCCGGCATGTTTGGTTATGCGGGAGAGGACACAGGATTTGATTTCTGGTTAGACTCTGAAATGTAGTGATATATTATAAATATATAGCAAGGGAGGCAACCTTCATCCTTGGGAGATGGGACTAAATCTGCCTGTGTTTCGGGGCTCATCCCAATTTATTAGATGGAGTTATACTGGACTATGTAGGTATCCAACCCCAGCTGTATTGTCTTCCTCCAATCTAGCTTTTCACACTCATAGCAACACATATACGCTCCTGTTTGCTTGTTCTTCCCAACACTTGTGTGTCCCCTCCACTGTTATCTCCGTCTGTCATGGTACTGATTCTCCAAAATTGGCTTTACTGTTCTCAGACTCTTCCCTACTTATTCTCAGATGTGTAATATGCAGTGTTGGCACTTTGAGGTCTGCAACTTGGTTTGATGCAGAAAATTGAGCACTCGGGCACAAAAACGTTTGCCATCGTTGGTATTTGCGAAATCTCAAAGGTTTGTTACAATGTCACAAAGCAGGGCAGAATATGAAGGCGTCCTGTCGAAACTGTTTGACCCTGATGTTGTTGTGACACTTATGAACGCCAGGACAAAGCAAGCAATTTCCCGGTGAGTTTTTCTTCTGAAAACCAAGGTTGCATCTGTGGTCTTTCATCTCTGGAAGTTTGCATTTGGGCTTATGATCTTATTCCGGGTTGTACCACATATCTCTTACGTGTGATGGAATTCCGGAGTGTCTAGGTTCACAAGTAACCTACTCCCACTATTTAAAACTCCATAGCCGAAGAAGAAGAGAGTCCTGTTCTTGTGACGGCAGCTGTGAGTACCTTCAATACACTTTCACAGTCTTGGAATCATTGCAGACAATGCATTGTCGAAAAAAGAATTGAGGGTGCACAAAATACCGCCCATTGCCTGGAGAAAGGAGACTTGTGTAAAAGGTTTATAGATGAAATTCTGGGATATATTTGTATACAGTCACAAAGGTTTTCAATAGATGGGCAGAAAAGGTTTTTTTATCGTATATTTCTTTTAGATATAGTACAGTAGTGTTTGGTGGCTGACTGGCCATCTTAGGAGTGGTAGTCAACTGCAGCAAGGATCCCATTTGGTTGCCTACGTTGAGAGTAGTAGTCAACAGCAATTAGGAGAGCAGCGGTTGCTTGTCCTCAGGCTGCTTCATCTTCTGAAGAAGAAAAAAAAAGTGTCGAAGACAAGATGATTAATTTAAATTTACACTTGAGGCTTTAAAGTGGAGGAAGCAATGAATTACCAATGTTTCAGTAGCTTTCCTGCATCCAAACCTGGCAGGGGAACTTATCCAACAGGATAATTTTATTATGTTTTTATTATCACGTCAGCTTTTTGGATAGAAGAACAAAATAACACAGGAAGGAAATAAGCTGACATGATCCCATTTGCAGTCACTGGCAAAATGAATGCATGTTTTTACCAGCAAGGGTAAAACCTCAATCCACTCCAGCCCCCAAATCAATCCTTCAACTAGCTGTTAATAAACGCGTCTCACCAATCAAAGATGGCACTGGCTCCATGATCAGGTGAGATCCATAGTATTGAAAAACATAAGTATGTCCACCAGTCTGAAACAGGTGACCAGTAGGTAATGTTCAGAAGTGCAGGAACCTTATTAAAAAAATATATTTTTAATACTTTGTTCTACTATTTTTGAACCGCTCTGTTATTAATCTTCTATCCTATTTACTTGGCTTTCCCCCAAAAGTGTCATTTGAGGTCACTGGTCCCAGTTGTAGAAACAGAATCTGACAACAGGTAAAATAACTATTTGGATCACCTAATTTGTTTATTCTTCTTCCTGCGGAAAGAACCTCAAAAAGTAACTAATAAAAAAAAAAAATATATCAAAACAAACTCAAAATGAAATTAATGTTAATTTGATATTCTCCTCTTCAGATTTGATGCTAAATAAAATATAATGAAAAGTGTAAAAAAACATTATACCAGTGGACGCCAGTGTTGGAGAAACATAAACACAACTTGATTTGATAGATTTGTATGAGTTTGAGTTATTTGTAAGCTTTCACTTTTGAAACCTCGGGGTGAAACATTTTTTTGTGGCTAGTTGCTTACATTAGCCTAGAAATATAATGCGTACCGATGATGTATGGGGTCCTCTGAGCCCTACTGCGATATTGTTTTCCAAGTGTTTTTTTTATACTGTTTTGCACTGCTGTTATTCTTTGTTCATGTGGCTTCATGTTAGCAGAAGGATAATTCTGCTGACCACCTCTTATGTTTGCAGCATTCAAGAGAACTCTTAAGGCCGTGGCCATGAATTTAATTGGAGGAGTTTCATAGTTACATAGTTAATTAGGTTGAAAAAAAGACACATAGTCCATGAAGTTCAACCATTCCATAAACCCGTAATTAGATGATCCAGAAGAAGAAGAAGAAAAAAAAAACCCCACTGAGAATATTCCTTCTTGACCAAGGTTGTCAGACTCGCCCTGGATCAGCATTCCCTAATCTACATTTACTTGTGATAACCCTGCATGGATATACTGATTGAATTGGCCAACAGGACTTTAGATGGAAGCCTGTTCCACATTATGTCCAATAACAAAATGAAAGAAAACATGTTTGTTGTATATATATGTAACTCAACTCTGGAAATAGCCTTGTATTGGAAGCCAACATGGAAGGCATATTCCTACTTGGTCCCAGGACTGGTTTACTTAAGGCAAAGATAACATGAGTGTAGGGTACCCCGTTATAAGGGACAGTAGTTGGTTATGCCATGACCATTTCTGACCGGCCTTCACACCTCAAAATGTAACTACAAACCATCATAAGATAATATCAGAATTTATTCACTTCTCTAGCACTATTAATCTCCGAATTGATCTGAATTTCCGTCGTCGATCGCCTTGTACAAATATATTGTACCTGGAAATGCACCAGACGCTGGCCATGTATATCACGCATGCATGTGTGTTCTGGCCTTCTTACGGCTCCCCTGTACACGCGAGCGTAATTGATAAACAAAGATATTCTTTCCCCGCAGCTGAAAATCTATTTCTCAACACCATAGACTGCACAGGGAATAGACAACCAGATGAGCCAAGACTCGGACTCGTTTCTGCTAACACTGGAATGAGACATATTTTGGCTGAAATCCCCCCCTTGCAGATGTAACTTTGTTGCAGTCAGCAGAGTGCAAACTTTACAGCAAATTTGAGGCACTTGGGTGTTAAAACGTTTTGCTCCCTGCTGTGAATATAGACCTTAAGTGGCTTAACCATCTGCCACTTCAACAGCTTGACTCCGCTAATGAATGTCTAATGTTCACCTGGAACATATTGACTACATTTTTCTCATCATTGAGACAGAACAATGGATGACTAAATAAAGTCCTTTTTTTTTTCAAAAAAAGTAAAACCTTTTACCTCTTTAGATTCCCAAGTGAAGTGTAATTCATTAATTTAATTAGAGATAAACCTCCCCCCAAGGATGTCCAACTGGACAACGTGTTTATCAAGGGTCCAATATGTTGTAGAGCTTGTTCCGGTCTTGGATACAATTCTATTATGATTATTTTTTGAATATTTTAAGCAGTGCAAGACAATCAACATATATAATTATATAATATATATATATATATAAATTATATTATACATCCAGCACAGTATTTAATGGGAAGAAAGTTTAGAGATTATGTACATATTCCTAAAAGTGAGTGGTATAACACAAGAGGTCAAAGGTTTTTTGAGGGTTTTCTTTAAGTGTTGTTTCATTGAGGTGAGTAAGCCAGGCGTGATATGGCTTAAATAAGTTTCGGGCTACCCAGTTCCCAGAATGGTTTGCCTGGCCCACTCCCCATCCAGAAGCACAAAGCTATCTTTGGATAATACGTTTTTGTTTCTCCACTTCCCTCCGAGCCGGACGCTGGCCTTTAGCTATCATCAGCTCACCCAGCCTTTCTGTTTCCTGTGGTTTCTGGATCTTCTGTAGCCACAAAGTTGCAGAAATAAATGTATATACATAAAAACATATATGAAAAGATTCTTGGTTCTTGGGCCATTGATGTCATGTGTGATCTAAAGGTGCATGGCGTCATTAAGAAACATTTAATTTTTACAGCAGATGAGAACCACTCAGTCTATCTACTTATGTAAAGGCTTAAGATTTAACGCATTTCTTGGTCCCATCGTATATCACGTGCATTTTTTAATCCCTTTACTGGGATCCCAGCAGAAGCGGTAGAGGTTTATCTACCACCCACTATCACTCTTCAAACACCTTCTCAGGAAAGTAAAATATCCTTATGTTACATATAAGAATCTGGTCTTCTACTTTTAGATTATGACCTTGTGTCCTAACATTTCTCCTTCTTTGAAAGAAACTTCCCTGCTATTTTTTGAACTGTTTCTATTATATCCCCTCTCTCGTGTATATATATTGAAGTCTTAGTCTTTCCTGATTTTAGTGGCCCTCCTATTCTCTCTCCTGAATGCCAATATCCTCCTTGAGATGGGGTCTTCAGAGCTGTACACAATACTGAAGGTTGTGGCTCACCTAATCCTCTAAACACACGCTCCACCATATACTATTAAGAGAAAAAGAAGGTCTTGTTGCTGAAAGCCACAATAAATCCTGTTCTCCTGATTCCGTTTACATACTTAACACAAAGACTTAAGTCCATCCAGAAGGAGAAACTAAGAGATCCTACATGGGATGCATTTAAGCTCTGACATGCCAAGGGGCTTTAAACGGTAACTATTGTTTCTGACTATAGGGTAGCACAGGTTTACCAGCCCTTGCTTTTTTGTTTTTTGAGCTTTCCCGAGGCAACAAGACATCTGAGAATTTCATATAACTCAATTTTTTATAAGAATACTTTTTAAATTGACCATAAACACTTATGTCTGTATCAGGAGAGCTTCTGAGAAAGCTAAAAACCAAGGATAGGTAACATTTCATATCGGCGTTCATGTGGACAACAACTCTCATGATTCTAAGCCTGTTGCGGAGCATCTTGGAAGGCATCCATAGCACCTGCCGTTACATATGTTCTCTGCCCTTGCTGTTATGAAACATTCTCCATTTTTTGCACATTGACACAAGAAGCTATTCATGTGTCTGAGTTTGTGCTTCTGAAAAACAGATGGGTTTATTTTTGTTGGCACATTCTGTACTCATGCCGCACGTCCTAGGAACTGAACAGCTACGTTACTTTTATTCTGGAAAGAAGAGATTTCTTGTATCTACGTTAAATATCTCAGCATCTTAGACAATTTTTTAGTAATTTTTGGAGGATTACACTGTGGGCCGGACTGACGTTGACAAGGCAGCCCTGGCACTTTAAGGTCAGTGGCCGTCTGATGAGTGTGTGGACAATGGCTGCACGCGTTTACTAATAACAGTTGCTATGACCAGAATATACCCCAGGCACTGATTAGCATAGATTTAGAGGTTATGAACGAAATACTGGAAAGTCGTGAGGATAAAATCCATTAGGAAGACGTATGTTTAGCAACCATTAGGCAGTAGCCATCCAGACTATGGTAGCAAGGTGCTCGTGGGGTCAAGAAAGGTCTCTTCCCCGCTTCCTTATGGGTACTCTGTAGGTAACCTGCCCAGACTAGACTAGGCATTTGCCTGGTGGGCCGATGTCCGACAGCGTTGCATAGCCATAGTGTGCTGCCCCTGGCTGCAAGCTTTGGGTTGCATTATCATATCCGGCCATCACCCATACCGACGTAATGTGGTGACCGCCAGCCTTAAATGCCAGGGCTACCTTGTTATCACCAGTCAAGCCCTGCCTGTGAGGTTATGATGTAATACTATACACCATTATTCACAGAAAAACCAGCCAATGAAAGGCCTGCACTTTTCCCTCTGTAAAACACGGATCTTGGAGATTGAGTCCAGTCTTAGGTATCCAAAACACTCCATATATTGGATGCCTCTTCACACTTTTGACATGTTTGAGTGCTTTGTAAATTTTCCAATACAATTTATATTGATGTCAATTGTGAATGGATTTAAGAGCTGAATTTAGAAACAAGATAACAAAGTTCAAAATGTCATCATATTATTCAATGTGTATGTAGAGTCTCCTAAGGGTCTGGCTTCATCTTTAGAGAGAAACCTGAACTGAATACCCGTTCTTTCCATAGGAGGCAATAGGAATCCAAATCAAGTCTTTCTCTAGCATTTAGCATAAAGGATCTTGTCTCATCCTCTGTCCGTTCATTCTAAGAATTCTATATGAAAATAAATGTCCCAAATGGACTTTTTACACAAAATTCTTCACCAAATACAAATGCTACAGCTAATGTTTCACATTCTCTTTCATATGATCTGGAAGTAGTACGCCGTATTGAAATCATATTGACCTGATGAGGAAATGTGACTTCATGACTGTGTTGTAGGGGCAAGCTATCTGGAATAGCACCCTCTGTATACAAGAGTCACTTGGAGTCACTTGGAGAGCTGCAGTGGAGCCCATTTTTCATGAACCTCCTAGAACTAGGTAACTCATATTCATTTGACACACAATTATATATATTTTCTGTGAATTTTAAAAATATAAAAATATACTGATAATAACTCTTAATAAAGCCTGATTTAAACAAAAGCGTCTAACTAAATGTTGAACCTAAACAGTAATTTGGTCAACTTGTACTAGCTAACGTTCATCTCAATGTGATCAGAGCAGAATGGGGTAAAGATATCAAAACCGCTACCCCATCCCATCACTATTATTCATGCGCCGTGCTTGTTTCATTATGCTTCTGCAGTTTCGATACAGGTGGCCGGCATTGTCCAGGGCTACCAGCCATCTGAACGTAAGTCTCGCTACTGACACTGACCAAAGTTCTGATTGTACGCTTTCGTTTTATGACTGATTAATTTGGAGAAACCTGAAAACCATATTTGAATCCAGCGTTGTGGCTTTGATATGCTTTTTTCTTAGCCCCGCGCTGCTTTGCAATGCCTTGTGAATTCTGAGGCCAGCAAAAGAACTCAGAAAAAGAAAATCAAATCAACTACGCTGCGATTCCAGTTTTAGAATGCCTACTATCAAAGGCGACATTGTTAAATATGGATACATTTGAAAAATTACATTAAATGTGTCCAAGTTCCAACTGTAGGCTTCACGTTAGTTCCATGATGTAAGGTGCTTGGGGGTAAATTAACATAATAATACATTTTCAATAGTTTGGAGTTGAACGCGTTCTCCGAAGGAACCCTGGAGCCATTTTGTCCAATGCATTGCGTGCCCATGGGTCAGTAAAAGGGTTAAGTAAATACAACCAATTATTTTCTGTATGTATGCTGGGCTTGTCTCCTGAAAGCACCTCCAACTTCCTTTGCTTTGAATTTACCAGTACTTTTTTTTGTGTGCTATTGACATCCTCTTACTTCTTTCCAAAATACGCATCTGTGCTGTGTGATCCTTGGGTGTGAACTTGACTAGTATTGGATTTAGCCCAACACCAACATCTCACACAGAGTTCCTGGTGCTTAACATGGACTCTCGCTCCTTTCTGCCCTATCTCGGCACAGAATTTCTAGAAAAAAAAAAAGGAGAGCTTCACGCAGGAGCAGGATCATTGAAGATAATTATATATTATATATATTTTTTTTTTCTTCATGGAATAAAAACTGAAATTAGTCATAACATTTCAACGATGTGTGTTTTTTAAGAAACACCTGCAGTTTAATAGATTTCCCAGCTTTTGATGTTTAAATTATCATTTTTGTGATGGGATTAGGTAGCAGGTTTACCGCTTCCTCCCGAACAGGGTAGGGATATGATGTTGCACCTTTAATGTAGTAGTAAAGCAGGGTCGAAATTGGGAATTGATTGGACCATAGAGCAATAAGTAGGGTCCCTTCATATAATATATATATATAATGCATTTAAAATAATACCCCACAAGAATGGGATTCCTAAACAGTGGGGGTCTGGGGCATGCCTAGTCTGTGGATAGGCAAACCTGGGTGCTCCATCTGTTCCCATTAACATCAATGATTTAATCCAACTTCTTTACTTCTATATTGGGTCTCTTCACAAAGCACCTTCAGAAATAACTTATCGGCAATTCTATTGAGTGCAAACAACATATAAAAATGAAACAAAATCAATAAAGTATATGTAGCCCTACATATAAAGTAATTGTATAATACCCCATTTACCTTGAGGTACATAGGTACTGTTTTTAACCGTCCATTTCATTTCCAGAGTAAACTTTTTTTCTATGTATGTATATTTATGTGTGATTCATCAGACCGGCCACCTTCTTCCATTGCTCTGTGCTCCGGTTCTTATGCTCACGTGCCCATTGTAGGAGCTTTCGACAGTGGACAGGGGTCAGCATGGGCACCATGAGCGGTCTGCGGCTACGCAGCCCCATACGCAACAACCTGCGGTACACTGTGTGTTCTGACACCTTTCTATCAGAACCAGCGTTAACTTTTTCAGTAGTTTGAGCTACAGTAGCTTATCTGTTGGATTTGACCACACGGTCCTGCTTCGCCACCCCACATGCTTCAATGAGCCTTGGCCGTCCATAACCCTGTCACTGGTTCACCGCTTTTCCTTCCTTGGACCACTTTTAATACTTTTTTTAATACTGACCACTGCGGTTTTGGAGATGTTCTGACCCAGTTGTCTAGCAATCCCAATTTGGACCTTGTCAAAGTTGCCCAGATGCTTATTTGTCCTGCTTCCAACACATCTACATTGAGGACGAAATGGTCACTCGCTGCCTGATATATCCCCCACTGACAGGCGCCATGATAACTAGATTATCAGTGTTATTCACCTGTCAGTGCTCATAATGTTATGGCTGATCGGTGTGCTCATTTCGAATATACGGGTCTGCATTCTGTTTTTAAGAATGATCCCTGCGCTCTACGACACTTTCTATGCCGTGAGAAGTAGGGGAACAGAGAAGGCTATGGCTGCTTAAATATGGTAGCAGGAGCTAATCCAGAAGACGACTGCACATAAAATATTATAGACATTCATTTAAGAAAAAAATACCCATAACTACCCATAACTACCTGTTTAACACAATGTGTTTTTTTATCTGTGATAAAAACAACTTAAAGATCTCAAGATTTGTTTTACAAATTTTAATGGTCTTAAAACGAAATAACTTCATTGTTTTCACATGGTATCCTTTGATTTACAGCATTCCATATGCAACTTGATCTCCGATACTCTTATTTTTTCACTTCGTTCTTTAGCCCTTATTACATACCCCTAGGATTGATCAAGTACAGTTGTTGTTTTTGGCAAAGAACTCATTTTAGTTCTGCCGTGAATAAGATTATGTTTAGGTGCAAACGATTTTATACAGCTTCAGTGTAAAGGGTTGTTGGATAGAAATCAGCTGATTTTTTGAATGTCATCCAAACACATGAAATATTTGATTTATTATTATTTGAGGTCATTGATTTTTTTTTTTCTCTTTCTAGCGGGCGAAAGACAAGTGGAAAAATATAATGCGAGAATCTCTCTTAACTGGCAAGAAAAAGTTTGTGGACAAGCAGGCAGACACCTCGATGATGTATTATTTCTTAATTTAATGTGTCAATTTAAGATTGTTACACTTTTAACATGATATAGACAGCAGCCATTGTGAACCAAAGAGGAAGAATGAAATGTTGGCGTCCACAGACATTTCCTTGTTCATTTAATACGTTGCCGAGTGTTATTCATTAAATGCTTTGCTGCCGGACCTGTATAAGGCCGGAGAGATGCTAATGCAAGACGATGGGACTCAAAAAGTTGAGTCAATCGTTGATTATGTGTTAACTCGACTAATGTGATAATGTGACTTAAGTTGTATGCCATTGCATTCTACTAATCACCAAGAAACGCAATTCCTCAATGTTATGGTTCTAAATGGGTGTAGGTTTAAAATTTGCAAGTTCTAGTCAAGTTTATAGGAGTTGGGAGTTGAGCTACATCCCCCGGTACCCTAGGCAGAGGCAGGGTCCACCAAATGCACTCCACGGGGTACAATGCGAAGACACTTAAAATGACTGCCTACCTGATTTGCTCTTGAAAATTGTTTTTAGACTTACTTTGAATTGATACCCGGCCTTGTCAATCAATACCCTTGAACTAGGGATGGATTGACAGTGAAAATTGGCACTAGTGCTTTAAGGCCGGTGGGCACCAAATAACACGTGCGACTCCCTGCTGAATACACAAATTTGTACGCTATACTCTTATATCATCCAAGAACAACTATACTTTACAGTCACAAATATCCAGCTGGTGTTGCATAGTGATGGGGTTCATTGGAACTCACAACTGGATGGGTAACACTTTTGGAAACCAGCCCACTGGGTATTTGCCTTGAGTGCCCAACAAAATATGGCCTTGAAATATGGAAAAGACCTCCCCAAAAAATAGTCTCACAAAAACACATAGCACAGATAATAATTTAGTTCCCAATCGCAGATTTTAAAATAGCTGCTGGTTTCTTGGGAGAATATATATATATATTTTAATATATATAATATATATATATATATATACTTCATTGCCACAGCGACCCCAAGTGGTTAGATGGTGCATTGCAGCCTCCTTTGACTTGAAGTTTTGACTTGATTTCAGGATGGAAGGCAAGCTGGTGGTACCGCACATTTAGCCAGACGGACTGAAGCACATTATGCCCGAGATGATGCATTTCTGGAGTAAATTTCTGTCTCTAGAGTGCCTTCTCGGTGAGTTGACCTTGGCCCTACCTTTTGTTAGATGGGTCGAAAATTGAGTTATTATTTTGGGTATCAAAGATTTTTTCCTCATACTTTTATCTCCTTTACCCTCCTAGTGATCAAAGACTTCTGCCCTTATGTGGTTTCCTGCGCTCTGCGGGGGGGGCACCTTGTGGCATTTCACGTGTAGCTCATTCAGTGATATTGTTTTGAGGGCGGAGGGAGAGGAACTTAGTCCAAAGTGATACTACATGCTGTCTTTCTCTGTTAAAAAAATGACATGAAAAAGCACATTAAAAGTATTTTTTAAACCCAAAAAATTTCAGAAAAAAGGGTATATGATATGAGAACATATTAAAGCAATTTGTTTGTAATGTTGGGGGAAAAAACGATAAAGGGGAGCAGCACCTTCTGCGTGGCTCAACTGTTTGGAACAGTGGCAGCCAATCACTTACTTGTTACAAAACATTACTGTTTCTTTAAGTGATTATTGTTGCCGCTTGAATAAAATAAGTATTATTTACATAAAATGTGGATGAATTTTAAATCTGCTTCCGCCATCTTCCCACTTCATTTTAAATAAGTTGACAAAACGTTTAGATTGCCAGGGACAGCAAGTTGACTTTTTGGATGAATAAGTGATCACCGATGCCAAACTGTCAATAGTATTTTGTATGTTTTGAAAAAGAACATCAGTAGCGAGTTTGGTGGAAACATTGGAAAAGGAAGTAACATCTGGAAATAAACAGCACTGTCTCTGGCAGAAAGATTCCTCCCAAAATGCCAGTAAACACAAAACAGACACAATAAAGCTACAGAGTTAAAACAGTGACACAAAATATAAATGTACTAACTAAACTAACGTGTTCTAGAAGAGGGCCCGTTGACGTGTATGTAAAAGGCACAGCACACGGGGAGCAGGTGCTTGGACCATATAAAATGGGAAGAGGTTATACGGAATGAAATTATGGAATATTATTATTATGGAATATTGTATCACATTTGACATTGTATATTCTGTTTGTTTCTTATATGAAAGTACTGTATAAATATCTATGGGCGTGGAAGTAATTTTTATGATGCACCATTCTCAAACCGCAATGTCTCAGGATGTTTCCATGTAGTTAGAAATTGATGTATAGATCAAATTAGGACACTGTATCTTGAATGTGACGGTTCCTCTAACTCCATTCATCATTGTTCATCATTGAAATGTGAAAATGGTCTGAAATTGTTTACTGGCTAAGAAACTATTGGAATTAACCCATTTATGTGGCTTCTCACCCAGAATAGAAGTAAACACAGAATTACAATAAATATGTTCTTATAGGGAAAAAAAGAATCCTGAAACTAGATTAGAAGTTGGACATTGGAATTGGACAAGTATAGGTAGTATTCTTTTCCATTCTATAGTTTAGGAAGAAAAACATATATTTGGATAGCTTTCAGTTTACTTAAGTTCTCCAAAATAGGTTGGCTTCAAAAGTCAGAATTTTAATACGCTCATATTACGGTAAATTTGGCAAAACAAACAGTCGGAATAAACAATTTGTCCATGCTTATCTCCAAACACTTTTTCAAATATGAATCATTAGAAACAAAATCACAAACACAATTATTTTGTATACAGAAATAAGCCAAAATAATAATCTTATGGATGTTATATGGCGTTTAAGCAACCTTTTAGGTTTAATTATGTCTAAAAAAAAATCCTTAGTGGCCACAAATTACTCATGTGATTTCCCATAATTCCCAGTATTAGTGTATATTGTATTACTATTATTTTCTCATATAGTTGCGGTTTTAACTTAATTTTGGAATACACACTAATTGGCTAATTTGCCACAGTAAAGCGATTTTGTGCCTGCGTCATTCCAAAATCCACTTGCTGTAAGGCAAGTTGGGGCATGGAGCTGTACTTTTGATTGTTCCACCTTATTATAGTTCTAGCAAATGTATTAAGAAACAATGGGAGATTTGTACAAACGGCAAATGTGGTGTAGAGAGGTAAAAGTGGTGCAGTTGCCATAGCAACATATTCAATAAAGTGACATTCCATTAGTTGATATGGGTACTACACCAGCTTAACACTTTGTGCTAGAATTACTTTGTGTATATATAACCCCAATTGTTTTGTAATTAGTTGCACATCTTAATGTACTTTTTATTTTATTTTCACACGGTTTTGTAAATGTCTTGTTTTTGGAACAATATAAGAAGAAAATAGCCCTGTTTGATTAAAAACGAGAATGAATGGCGTATATCTTGGTGCACAGAATGATTTCCAAGGTCAGAATACTGAGGCTTGATCAGAAACACTGCCCTGTTTGTGACCAGTCTTTCTCATTTCAATAACTATGTCATCTACCACTTTTATTAGTGCCATTTCCCTGAAACGAGTGTTTCTGCAGCCAACTTGGCTTTAGGAATAGTGTATGGCTTGGCTCCATAAATGTTGTCATTTGTTTGTGCACATTTTGACCAATTTGTCTCTGACAGAAAAGAGACCCATTCGGTTTACATTTATTATTGGTTTACCTTGATTCACGAGGTAAACTAGAACAGCTTTCCAGAGCCGTCCTGCTAATCGTTCAGCTGCACATATACTCAGAGGCAATCTCTGTTGTGAGCTTCAACCATTCCCATCATGACCAACCAGCTAACTTAGATTGTTTGGAGTTGTAATACAAAGAGACTGGCCATCGGTGGATGCCCCATACTCACCCAATCTGCCACTCCAGTGGCAAATAGGATGCTACAGCATGCGAGCAATGGCTGGATATCCCCAGCGTCATGGGCATAAAATGTTGCGTGCCGCGGCGCATATCCATCCACCAGCTGCTCCTACATCATCAGGCGGCCACTGGCTTTAAAGTGCTCGTGATCACCAGTTAGGCCATGAACAGCAGTATAACTACGTGGGTCATGGGCCATGCAGCTTTGGTCAGACCCCATGACATAGAGTGTATAACAAAATCCATACACTCTGAAATCAAACAATAACACCATGTTAAACTAATTCATATCTGCAAATATTTCTGTCAAGGGCTTACACATTTTGTATGGAATGTGGATTTCTGATTGTCCAGAATGTTTACTGCACTTTTTAACGAGTTATCTACGTATATAATTACGAAAATTAGCAAAGTCAAAATTTCGATGTCTTGTTTCAAAACCATACCGTGTAAAATCATTAGTTACATGACCGCTTATGGAACTCCTTTGATGTTGTAGAACTTGAAATAACCAATATAGCTGAGTGCCATATTTAGAGCCTGCTTATAATTTGTATAGACTAAAGTCTTTAGTTGAGTTGCAGTTGAGTCTGCGGGGTTCTGGTTACAGTCGGTTCTTTATGTTTTGCTTTGTGTAACTTTTGCTCAAAATGACCCTTCAGAGTATCGAGAAATTGTAAAATCCAGTTTGCAAGAATGACAGAAAGTAGGTAATGTGATCTTGGCTGTGCTTGCTAAAGTGATTGCTAATGTATAGATCAAAAGATATTTGAATCTAGATATCTCATAGTGCCAAATATTCTGTGCCTGCACCTGCAGAGTGTGCATTTGGTGAGTATGGGCTAGTATGTGGATAGCATTAAGGGATTTGAAAAGATAATAATTCTTTGTACTTGATAATTTGTTTTTTTCTATTCCATAGAAATATCTTTTATTTTTGTTTATTTAAAGCTGCTTGTGATTGTTTTAATTTTGTTTCACAATATTAGTATTTTTCTAAATGTTACCGCTATCAAAACTGGACTTTTGGTATAGCTTTAAAAATAAAAAAAATGGAATGTTTTGTCTAAGTAAAACTATTATTAATAATTAATGAGTAATAAATTATAATGAGCATACAGGGACAAGGACAACATTGAGACAATATTCATTTAGAAACTGTGAAGCAAAATATAAAATGTTAAGAAAACTAAAAAGTGTTTAGACTTATATTAATCAAAACCCAGAGTTAAATTGTACAAAGCGCTGAGGACTACCGCCAGGAACTGTATGGATCTTTTAGCTTTCAGATCCAGGGACGCCCTAGGAAAGTTTTTGTAGCCTTTGCGAACATTCCAGTGGAGATGAAGAACAGAAGAATGGTTGTGTCAAGGCCACAAATAAACCACACGGACGCCAGCCTGCCCATGGATAGCTGTATGTTGTGATAACTTTGTCATCCTCAGATTGGGTTCCCTCTACAAATTGTCTTCTTGACCATCAAAAGAACCGTCAAAATAATAAAGGAAGCCCAGTTACCACCAAGAAACCCACTACCAGAACGACAACGCCAGCTCACTTATTATCAAAGAAACCACATGCGGAGTTGCTGAGGCACTTTGACGGAATGGGCGCTACACTTCCCATCAAAGGAACAAACTGGGAATCCCCAAAGTGAATTATGATGAAGAGAACAGACAGTCAAAATGACATAGGCCAGCTGATATAATTCTGTTACTCGGTGATATTAAATGCCAGCGTAACAGAGTTTACTGTCAAAGGTCAAAGAAGACCACAATGCATCACAAGGGTTATTACAACTTTATCATGAATTCCCCCACCGTTTTCTTTAGATTATAACTGCGATGTGAGTATCCTCCTCCAACGCTACTTTTTTGCCGCTCTCTTTTGCAATGGCCTTCACTCACACTCCCAAACAGAAGGAGTGGTAGTGGAGGCTCCCTACTTTCCCAAACTTCTCTTTTCCTTCTCCACTTCCCTATCCTTTGGCATTCCCCATTGCTGAGTTCCAGGGCTCTTTCTGATCTCGGTTTACAATGCCAAACACATTTTGCTGTTTGTCATCAATGCTGATGACACTCGTATAAACCTTCTTTTATGGGTCACTGACTACCATTCAGGACTCAATTTAAAATCCTTACTCTCGGCTCCAGCATTTTTAATAGGAGTTCCCCTGCCAACATTTTCTCCAACTCATCTAATTATCTTCACCATCCTTCTGCTCTAATCACTACCTCAAATAAGACTTCTCAAGGTTTGCCCCATGCCCTTTACACTATGATACAGCCGTGTGCTTGGCCCTCCTTAAAAATTTGCACATTTACCTTCTTCATTGTAAGCTTTTTTGAGCCGTGCCCCCAAGTCCAATGTATGTGATGCAATACTTATGTGATTTTTACAAATTGTACAGCGCTGTGGAATATGATGGTGATACATAAATCAACAAATAATAATTAATAATGAAATTATTTTAAGGGTCCTGCCCTGATTTCTTCATATGTTGCATTACGTATTGGTTATTTCACCCTTATCCCAGAATACAAATTGATATGCTTTTCAGGGTGTGCTTCCCTTTCTCTATTTTTTTTGTGCATATTTGCAGGGTTACGCACCCCACCTACCACAACACCCGTGCCGCACTAATAGTGTCTGGAGAGCACCATGAATTTGCAGGAGGGTCTCAATGGGTTAAGAAGCAACGCAGTCCCACTGATCACCTCCATGGCAAGCAATCTAGCCGTGAAAAATGAGAAAGTTGGGGGGGTACGTGGACATAGTGGCAGCCTAAGTAATATATATGGCCATATAGTGTGACGGAATGCCCAATATTTATTCTTCAGATAAGTGTTTTTATACAGCTTTTGCTGGGTGTGTGCTGATTTTTAGAGTACTTTTTAGTACATTTCTGTATTGTTTGTACATGTAAGTTACTCAGTAGCATAGAGCGCTATGAAATGTATGGTCTCATTAAATAAATGAATAATAATCGTATATAAGAGCCTTATCTACACACTCCAGTCTTTAAAACAGATTTTTGTGACTATTCGGTTTCCATAAAAGCGGACTCATGCACTCCCTCATACTCGCATATATGGAAACCTGCAAATGAGCTATTCCGGTAAGATTGAGTTACAAATATTTTCCTGTTCATTACATATCCAACCGGCACTGTATACACACTCAAGCCTCCAGGATGCATTACACGTATAGAGCGCTGCATTTTGTTTATGTGCCAGCTGCCAGCCAATGTTAAAGGAAATTTCAGAGTTTAGTCTGAAACTGGGTGTTGAATGACTAAAGCTGGTGTTGAAATCATGAAATGATCTTAAAGCTCTAAAATATCATGATTTACAGGCAATTATGAGGATATGGTACCCGATTCAAAAAAAAAGTTTGAAGTTTAACATTGTGAAGGATCATATATTGGCAAAGATAATATTACTAGCCTTTTCTGATTGAGCTTTCTTTTTTGGTGTTGCCTTTTTTGTTTTGTTTATTTTTTTTTTGCCTGAAATATATATATTTTTTTATTATTTTGTGTTTTTGCAAGCTGTGCAGAACCTTCTTCCTGCTCTGTACCCAAATGTCGTATGTAATTGTTTACAGCTTAACGTTATAAGCCCTTCATTGTAATGGCGCCGTGGAATCTGCTGTCATTTTATAAACAATGCGAAATGTAATAATGTAATACATATTATATACGATTACACGTTCTTAGACAGTACTGTGGATGGCACTATGTAAAGCAATAAGGATTCTTAAAAAAAATCACTACAAACTCCCCAAGCTATGGGGCAATAAATTTGCTAAACATCATGGAAACTATTGAAATATTCCTGCTGTTTGGTCAGTATTGGCCTTTATTGTATATCATTTATATGTCAAATACTGCACTTTTATTCATTCTGTTTCAGCTATGGGTCTGTCTACGGGGTACAAATGGTATACATACCATAAAGCACCATGCATGCTCTAAATAAATAGAAAATATGACATAATCTCTCTTTTTTTTTTTTTTCATGTGCCATTCATTGGTTCGTGGCCTTCCATTTGTTGGTCATGGTGAATGAAGCTTGGGTACATCACAAAAGAATTCACACAGAACTTTTTAGAAATAAATATCCCATAAAAAGTAGAAAATTCAGCCAATCTGACATCGGTTCAATTACATTATTGACAGCGCTTGGTAACAAAATAGCAAACTTTGTGAAGGGGGTTACATAAATGGCTGAAAACTGATATATACATTAACCTTTTTGAACAAACATTATAGTCTATAGTAAAATGCAATGTTTTTTTTCTACGTTGCCTGATTTTGAGAAATGAATTCCTACTTTGCAGTGAAATGTGGAATTTCAGCTCGATTTTCCATTTCGAGGTAATGTTTGGTCTGTGGTTTACCTGGGGTCTTGGGTTCAGAGGCTGGGGAGTGATTTCCCTTTTTGTAGCCCAGGCTGGTAGCTGCAAACACCGTGCTCTCTACTGCAAAGCCAGAGAGCCGCTCACACGATGATGCCCTGAATTCAATGTCCACGGACCTTAGAGAAGCCTTGGCTCTACACATGAACTTAATTAAAGCGCTCACAAACCTTACCAGTATGCCAGGTACTGATGGCGTCTGCCATGTTCATCTGGTAAGTTAAACCAAGTATAGCCATAACACATTCTTATACATTATAAAGTTTATGCAGGCCAGCCTAAGATGGCTGTGATTCTGAAGTATTTTGGCAATTTTTACCCCCAAACAGCCTGCTTGCCCCTTGGTGCCCCTAAACAGCCTGCCTGTGCCATCTTTGCCATTGTTGCCCCAAACAGCCTACGTATTCTTCTGACCACACCACTAACCTGCAGGAGCAGTGCCTCTCTTCCTCTGAGCAGACTGATTTAGCGTGCAGGAAGTGGATGTGATGTCACTTCCTGAACGCTGGATCATTCAGACACAGCGTGCATTTTGGAATATCGCTACACCCTCCGTGCTGCTAGCTGCTAGCCGAACCTAGGGGCTTCAAAGGGGGGGGGCAAGTGGTCACATGATTGTTTTGTTACTGAATGATGGACCAAGTGCAAAGATTTTGCATAAAAGTTTGACAACTTTTTTTTTTTTTAGGTATTCAGCAAATGTCGGACTCCTTGAAAGTTATGTATTGTAAGAAGCACTGTGTAAATTGTTGGCACTATATAAATAAAATATAATACTAATAATAAAATTCGGGACAATTGAAACACAATGTTACCCGTTATTACTCACTTATCTCCTTGTCAAACTTCATTATGCAAATACAAAGTCACATAACAAATGTGGCTAAATACCCTCCCATAACCACACCCATAACCACACCCCCTAAAACAAGCGTGTCCCTCTTTGACCCTTTTAGAAAGTCAATGAGTTATGCAGTTTCACTGAAAAATTAAAAGGTACGTGATATGAGTAGTTGTAACGAGTACATCAAATGATGTCATAACCTGCGCCAGTTACCCTTTTTAGATAGTAGCCATTATCAGAAGATATCCTATTAGTTTTATTTCTCAGCATTTAATCCCCGGTATGTATTTTTAAATTAAAATAAGTTACAAGCGTGCTCTCCAGGGATATCTTCCAACATCAGACAAGAAAAATCACCTTTTTAAAATCTTTTTGTGCTTTTTATTATGCGTTATAGGAATTATGCCCTGGAAGTTTGGGGTAAAAAATGGAAGAGACCCTTCTCGCTTTCAGTGCGCCCGATTAAAATGGTTATTTTTTTATTTTTTTTTAAAGATTAGTCTAGGGAGACTGTGAACCAATTTGTGTATTGCATTGGCATAAACATGTAATTTTACTTAATACCAATAATTTTCAGATTGGAAGTTCGAATGCAGGGCCCTCTTTACTTAACGTATCCGTTTGTCTTAGTCGGTCATTCTAGTTTTGTCGGACCCTTCGAATGTGTGGACTGTAAGAG
>VKOC01002341.1:0-48648 GCA_009364415.1 Spea multiplicata | reverse complement strand
CAGCATGTACTGGCTGACTTGGCATGATAGGAGTGTGATTGCTAACAGCAAGCACAGTCCCATCATGCCTAGGTTCCAGCATTTACTGGATGGATGTGTAAGTGCTGGAACCTAGGCATGATGGGACTGTGACTACTGTCAGCAATCACACTCCTATCATGCCAAGTCAGCCAGTACATGCTGGGGGGCAGCTAGCTAGGTTTCAGCATGTACTGGCTGACCTGGCATGATAGGAGTGTGATTGCTAACAGCAAGCACAGTCCCATCATGCCTAGGTTCCAGCATTTACTGGATGGATGTGTAAGTGCTGGAAACTAGGCATGATGGGACTGTGATTGCTGTTAGCAATCACACTCCTATCATGCCAAGTCAGCCAGTACATGCTGAAACCTGGCTAGCTGCCCCCCTTGGGTATTGATGCTGCCAGCAGTATGGGGTCTGCACATCACTTACAGCCACCCTGTACCAGCGTGTATTGGCTGACTTGGCATGATAGGAGTGTGATTGCTAACAGCAATCACAGCGAGCACAGTCCCATCATGCCTAGGTACCAGCATTTACTGGTTGCCTGGGTATGATAGGAGTGTGATTGCTGTTAGCAATCACACTCCTATCATGCCAAGTCATATTGCTAATTTTGTCCAATTGTGTGTTACCTACATTTATTAAAAATGTGAGTTTTTATTATTATTTTTAAAGGTGGGGGTCATTTTCGGTTTTGGCTAAGTGAACCCTGAATGTTTTGGTCCAGAATTTTCATTTTAGTTCATCCCTAGAATAAATCTAGGGAATCCTGAATTTGTAGTCGCAAAACTTTCTAGGCCCAGAAATCAGTGAGAGGAAGAGTAAAGGTTTTGTGTCATTTTACTTTATTTTAATCTGCATATTTTATTAAAGGCCATATTTTTTGTCACAGTGAAAAATGAGTGCGGCCCTCGCACGTGTACAATTCTGATGAAGTGGCCCACTGCAGAAAAAACTTGGACACCCCTGGATTATGCCCTTTGTACATGCGCCCCTTTTTCTTTGATTTTTTTACAGATATGATTCAATATGTAAATGGAATTTGTTGAATTTGTTGAAAAAAATTGTTGGGTAAAAATCATGTTTTTTTTTAGGGGGTGGGGGGGCCCTTAACAGATTCTCGCACCCGGGTCCTGAGGCGTCTAGTTACGCCCCTGACTATATCCCACCTACTAACTATCCATAAAGACTATTGGGATCTCAATATGTATAGCTTGGAGGAGAGAGAAGAGAGATGGCTTGATTAAAGGTATTGAACAAGGTAGAGGAGGGAATATTCATGGAAGGCAGGAGTAATGTTAGAACAATAGGTCATAATCTCAAACTAGAGGGTCAGAAGTTTACATGTACAAGGAAGTGTTCCTTTACTGAGATGGTGCTAGATAAGTGGAACAGCCTCCCAGCAGAAGTATGAGAGGCTAACACAGTGAGGGGATTTAAATGTGCTATTTTAAGTCTTTAAAACAGTAACAAAAAGTAGACTAGATTGGATCTTATGCTATGCTATGTTTCTGTCTTACAAAGACAGGTTATCCTCATTAACCAGTAACTCTTAGTAAATATGGACATTATTTCTACTGGTCTGAACCTTTTAGTACATATAGACTACAGTGACAACACCTGAAATTCATGGAAATCTTGCACCAACGTAAAGTTCTGCTATTGTACGTAATTATCTGCAAAACCTGCACCAAAATGGAAACCTCCAAATGGTACCTTGGAAATCAACCAAGAACCCCTAGTCCTTGAGCATTTCAATATTTTATTTCAGCTTTCACATAATTTAGAAAGACACTTCTTTCCTTTTTTCTTCCAAACATACACCCTGGCTCAGTTGTGTCCACATGCCTTTATATTAACGCAGTTTCCTGTATTTTTACTCATCAAGTCATGTGGATCGATTTACAGAATGCCAGAGACGGAACAATATTGAAAATATAAAGAGCTATCATTCATTATGCTTTTATTTTTTGTTAGGATTTCCACCTAAAGTTTTAGTTCCTCCAAAAATCTCAAATATCTCTGTCCACCTACTCTACAAGTCACCAGTGTTTTTATATAATTCCATGTCAATGCTTGTGAATAGTCCGGACACGCTTATTCCGTTGTAAAAGTTCAACATTGCCCCCTGCTGGCGGACTCAGCACATGACACATATTACCATGTACAATTAAGCACATTTAAGTGGTTCCTCTTAGACATATCAGAGGTGATGAATAAAAGCACCGCCATACCTGGGAGCTCGTAGGGCTTTACCGTGAGTCTCAAGGTTTTGCCCCAATCTCACGGTCTCTGAGTGAAGGGGCAGGTTCTCAGGGTCACACATTCTGACTCCTTCCTATTCTACAGCTAGGTTCATATATAAGAATCCCAGGTGGTGCTTTTGCTACCAGTATGTTATGGTTGATATCCATGCTTGAATGCATTTGACCCACATTTGGGTAACACATTTGGTGAGTCTTTACATAGAATCTTCACGATGGGCTATAAAAGGGTTAATATTTCAAGAGTCTTAAGGGCAGCTCATTTAAAAAGTTCGTAGATATGGACACTGCATGCTGATACAAACAAGTGCAAAAAATGCTGTTGCAGTCATTATAAATGTGGTGGTAAATATTGGAAATTTTATTATACAAAAGCCAGACATTATTTTGTACAGTGGATGTGCCATATGTTATGATGTGATTCTTCGTAGATTTAGTTTTTGGAGTGACGGTATGACTTAATATAATATTATTGAAAAACTTGCAGTATAAATCACCCTCATTAAGTGTTGGATGGGTGATCACCTAAGAGTGTTAGGTGAACATGTGAAATAGAATCATCGACACAAAACAATATAGAACAGTGTCTATCCTGAATAGCTAAATCACAACCCAAAAATGCTATTATTCTTAAAAAACTACACATGAGGTTTAAAAAAAGTTAAACCAGCTTGCACACGCCAATTTACCACCCTGTTTCATTACCTGGAATTACCTTTGTCCCTGTTACAGTTCCAAATCCCCGCATCACATTGTGTGGTCCATTGAATCAACAGCCTACGTTAACCACTTTTTAAATAATGTTTGCAATATGGTTTTTTTTACTGTATAGGTAAATATATTACATAGGTGTAATAATTTTTATTACATAGGTGTCCCCTGGTTAAATATTAACTGTTTATACCTAAATATTGATTGAAAAACTATGAAAATTTGCACTCCAAAAAGATAAAAATCACCAATTAGGTAAACTATGTGATGCATACCAAATATTGGTGTTATTGGGACACACACGCCCTCTGCTGACAAAAGGGGGTATTGCTGTTAAGAGCGGAACACAAGTTTGCCAGTCACAGAGAGATTATTGGCTGCATTTCCACTTGTTGGTACATTCACTTTATTATTATACCGGGTACTGTGGGCTAAAATAATTTGTTCTTTATTGAATATAAACATGCAAGTGCCAAAGCAAACAGCAAACATAGACAGTGAGTTAATTAGTCCACAATTATAAGCTTTGATAACATCAAGTATCAGTGTATGCTGTATGTACACTACTGTTCAAAAGTTTGGGGTCACTTCGTGGAAAACAAGTACCTTTCTAGCTGTGCTTACAAGAATTTTCTATTTATCACTTAGTCTTTTAAACTTAAACTTGGATTTGCGAACACAACGTCTTATGAAGATATTCCATTAACAAAAAAAACGCTGTTTCCAGCTACAATAGTCATTTACAACATCTACATTGTATTTTTGATACGTCATGTTACTTTAATGGACAACATTTGCTTTTCTTTTTTAAAGTCACCCCAAACTTGTTAACGGCAGTGTATATATTTTGATAAATTAAATCACAATACACCACTGAAAGTGTTATACCATATTTCCAACTGAACGCCCATACTGTCCTTTAAACCCAACTGAACCTTTAGGTGAGTACCTTTCTAAATATTTTTTCAGCCTTTCAGCTTTCTGCGCTCACATGAAATCGGGATGTACAGTGTTTAAAAATATGAAGAACTAGATATTTGTTAAACGTAAAACAAAACTTTTATTAATATCACTCTAAAATAATCAAGGAAACAGTGAAATGTATGATCGTATGCTGCCCGCTAGTAGTAACTGGCAACACTGCATCCTTTGTAGAGTCAATACCACCGCTGTTGCCTTTAGGCGTTTTAACTTGAAGGCTGTTGGAGCCGAAAATGCTGTCTCTTTGAGGAACGCCCACTATGGACAGAAGTGGGGTCCTCAACCGAAGCACGAGAGGACCTGAGAGCATAATGTAATATGTTAAACTGGCAAAGGCTTATCTGTCCGACCCCACTAGTTGACTAGTTTATTTGATAAAACATATGAGAACATTTTAAAAATGTCAAAAGGCAGATCTTTTAATTACCATATTACCTTATTTGTGTGCAATACACTCTGCAATAATTGTCTACATATTGTATTTGAAGCATTTTTTTCACTAAAAAATAATAAATAACCTTCCAGTAACCGAATCCTACAGAAGTTGTCTCTTGGTCTATAGTTTCAAAGGTGTAATTGTCTTTTTTTTTTAATAAACAACCATTGTCTGCTTTCTTCTAATGCAGTGGAACCTCTCTAGATGAAAAGAGAGGCCTTGAAGATATAAAAATAGCCTTCAGAGCAAAGCAAGGCCTTAAGAGATCAGAGAGACCTCCCAGACATTGAGAAATTTGAGGGCCTCACTTAGGGTCTATAACACTTTTACATGGTTAGTGACCATTTAAATAACTTTGTTTTTTCTGCCAGTGTGAATCCTTTCACAGAAGGAACACTTGTATTAAAGCAACCGTTGTCACATCTCTTCACATATACTCCTCACAAATGCTCCTCATCTCTATCTTCACGTACACATTTAGTCTCTCATCACTACTGCCCATACCCACATGCAACATTTCTTCTGTTCTGTAACCGATCTCTGTAGTTTTGTGTTGCGTCTCACCTGACTCTTCCAAAGCTACTAGCTTTTCCAAGTTTAGCTGTCATCACAATACACAATGCCTTGTGGATTCTGTCTCAAATGCATTGCTTGTTTTCCCAAAGCTGGTGCTTCCAAACCCCAGACCCCTATCAGTGCAGGTTTCCAGCATATTATCACACATACCAACATTGTCAGAGTGATTGATTCTTTTGGGGGGCTTGGAGGTACTGGGCTGGGGTCCACTACCCTGTTTTGCTCCCAGTAAGTGCCCCCATTCCATTCTGCCTGTTGGACATAAGCCTGTTCTGGAGCACTGTATGTATTCTTATGTTTCTTCTAAATGAATTGCTGGTAATAGAAGAATGTTGCAGCCATTCCTGTTCTTTGAACATTTGGTGGCAAAGATAAACAGGTCACCCCTTTAACTGGCCAGAAAAACACTGTTTTTTTTCTTGAGAGCTTCTGTGGTATAGTGGTGAGTATAGTTGCCAGACATTATTACAACAATTAAACAAAGATAATCCTATTCATGTAATTTTGTTTCACTTGATCTAGCAGAAATAGGTAGCTGATAATCATACCATCTATCCTTAGAATTCCAATAACCCCAGTTCTGAAAAACAAATCATCTGTCCTCCCTAACTTCCACATCACCCTTGCTACAGTCAGTTTTAACGCTATTATTAATTTTCATCACATATTGTTTCTACGGAAACCGCTGGTGCTCTATAAACGAAATGTAAATTTTTTGCATCAATTCTAATGAATTTCCAAATGCACTTTTCCGTAATGTGTGCGATACATAACATCCACAAAGAGTAATACTTTAAATGTTTATTTAGTCTTCAAGGCAGTTGTACCTGTAAGTGACAGTTTGTAAATGATACAAGGTGACACAAGGACAAGATAGGGCTTGGGGCAGTGCCAGGAAACCAAGTTTGTGAGAGACCCTCTTACTCAGGTAGGGTGAGCCCTTGTTTGTCCCCGGCTGCTTACAAAGGCTACAAGGGATATGGCTGAGCCCCGAGGCCATTCTGTTTGTTCTGAGCCTTAATGTGGAAGAGATCTTGTGATTATCTGATGACACCTTCCTTAGTAAGTGTCCCTGTCACCAAAAGTTCAAACCATGTCCAAGCAAAGGTGAAAAGTAGTCAACTTATTTGAACTATGATGAGCTAACTGATAAAAACAAGACAGGGACCTGATTAGAGCAAAGTAGCTAAAGAAAAGTTGGTGGTGCACAAGTTTGGAAAGGGAAGGGCCTTGTGTTGGCAGTGTGATAAGAACCTGAGTGACTTCCTTTTGCTGTCATTTTGATGCATTGGATGTAGACCTTTGAATTCTTTTATTGTATTAACCCATTGCCCGGACTGGAAGCCGTGTCCTTGCACCCACTACCCTATTAATTAAGACAATCTCCCTGGGCTTTGAGGTTAGCTCTGGTCACACTGTTTTGCAAGAACATTCTAAAGATATTTTTAACTTAATTAATAGGTATTCATAGTGTATTTGTGATTAATCAGTCTATTTGGTGATATCTACTCCTATTACTGGGAATGTATTACTCTTACCTTCAATATTGCATATATGTTAATCACCAATTTTTATTTTGTTCGATCTACCCTCTGTTCTGCAGTGCCCAATACATGTAATATATTTAAAATAAGCATACAAAAATGCACCCTCTCCCTCCTATATAATATATATATATATATATACACGTATGTACACACACTTTGTATGATATACCTACGAGCCCACTTCCTGCTATATAAACCAATAGTTTTCTAATTTTTAAGTTGTAGGCTGGAACTTTCAGATACATAAGCCTATGTGAAAGCAATGATGTCTTGAAATAACACTCAGGTGTAATGGAAACATTTATGCCATGGACAAGAAAGGCTCCTATGTGGGCAATTCAGTGGTATATTACAACTGAAAAGCAAGGGTTTTTAAGGTACCGTATATGAGTTGATGGTTGGCTGCACAGTAACAGGTTTGTGATAGATCAGTGGCTTGAAGCATTATTATTTCAGTAGTTTTACTACTTAGCCTTTCTAACCAATTAAACCTGTTTCAAAATACAATGGGGTTAGAAAACATTACTTTTGATAAAGTAGTCTTTGGATGGCAACCATTGGAATGATCCAGTCAGCATGAAATGAGTATGGCCACCCCTAAAGTCATCTGTAGTTGTATAACATTGTCACTATAGATCTAAAATATGGATTCCCTAAAAAGTGGGATGAGGGACTGACAGTAAACATTGTGCTTTGTATCACACGTCCCTTGTCTTAGAAGATTAAGGATCACAGAGCTGCATTGTAATTAGACCAAAAACAGTAGTAAATGACTATGCTAAGAGATATTTACAATTTTCTGTTAGAAGAGGTCTGACACTCTCTCTATGGGTGGCATAGAAAGCACATGTGGAATAGAAATCTACCTGCATAGCCCTTCATTCTCATTACCATGACCCGGGCTATTATTACTCAAATTCTTAAACCACACTTTACACCGCTTTGCTTTCATGACCATCGACAACAATGTGTCAATAAATAAATATTGCTTTTCATTAGAGCTACATCTAGCCTCGAAATGGTGGTCCCCACAGCAGGATTCCATTTTCCCAGTTCTACTTCTAACTGCTCACTGACAGATTGGTGTCCTAGACAGGAACAAGAAGGCCATTTTTGCCCACCATGACAATGACACATTGACAGACATGTTTCCATCAGCCTGATCTCTGTTTATGTGTTCCTTCTCTACATATCTTTATGCAAATTGCTACTATTTGAAGTTGTTCCCCAGGTGCTGAAGTTAAAAGCTGGAAGAGAGGATGGGCTGGGAACAGACCCATCTTAGTGCTGAAAACCCCCTTGTGTTAAGAGTCAATGGCTGGCCGAAGCAGGACTCCATTACAGGAGGTGATGACAGTTCCAGGTATGAAGCTGCCACACAGGTGACTAGGTTTCCACATAGTTACAAAAAAGGAACTTTAATGTAAGGTATGTGGAGGAAAAGCACCTTACCTTTATTAGCCTCTGGCCCGTGACTCTTAACCCTTTGTGTCAGGGGTGAGTATAAGTAGCATGTGACTGTAAGACTTTATGTATCCATTGGTGGTCACTGTGGGAGCTAAGAGGTTAACATTCTCAATGAACTAGGTAGAACTACATATTTTTCCCTGGTATTAATGTTGGCTGTATCTTTTATTCATCCTGCCCTTTGCATATAGTAATGGGACATGCATGCAGAATATCATTTTCACGAGCCCCTGATACTCCAGTGAAATCGTGTTATTAATATATCACTAAACCTTGCCAGGAAGTCAATAGGGTAGGGCAGGAGGGGACACAAATCCTCTGTGAGAATTTGTTATTTCTCATTTTTGTGCTATATCTGGGACTCCACAATTAATGCTTTAATACCGTGTGGCTGCTTTACTGGGCTAATTCATGGGGCATAAAATCATGCGTTTGATTTTGTCTTTGCTTCTGCCATTAAAAATACCAGCAATGAGCACAACCCAACAATTTTAGAACTGAGCTCAATGAACACCCAATATGTTGCATTCTTATGCACAGAAGGAATTTTATAATGGCTGCTTCTTTGTCCTGTGGTTGCGTCTCCATTCAAACTGTCAAACTCAGAATACCATTTTTGCTCCTACTTTGCAGGTGTATTTTTTTCTGACTACTCCTCAATTAGTCTTGCTGGCCTCAGGCCATAAATCAAGACTAAAAAGATTAGCCTGCAAAATAAACACATACTGTCCCTCCTTCTCCTATTCAGATGTAGTGAGCTGGGAAGGGGTTTTTCTTTTAGTGGATGAGGGATCTCCTGCTTCATTGCCCCCATAAGAGGAAGCCACCTCAAGCCTGGTATCAATAAAGGTGACCAGGTCACACAGGGGACCAGTGACTGCGAGTGAAATGGACCTCATGCAGAGGTCATCATAAGGGCACGGTCCCCGTTGATGTCAGAACAGATACAAATGATCTTTATAAATGTCTTCAACATATATACCATCCTTATAAAACCTGGGTCATACCATTTGTTAGCATGTAACAGCCATCAAGTCCATCTGTTCTGAGATGGACTTAATGTAATACTTAAAACCTACTTGGTACTGGCCTTCTCTTATGTTTAAGGTAGCCCAATGCTATATATATATAAAGTATTTATATATAAAGCATTTTCTACCCACTCTCAAGGTTTTCTGTAATATTCTAAACTTTTCAGAGGCACACTATTAAACCTGGCAATGTGTATACCTAGAGAAAATGCCTTTGGAATCTTAGTAGCCATTGGTTAATGAATGATAGATTTATTAAATACAACCAACATGGTTTCAAACATTGTATAAAATAAATGTTTTAAAATCTGTTTAGTTTCCATACTCCATCCTTCCATTTTTTTTACACAAGCAATTGAAGGCCTTACCCACTACCTGAAACGGGATTACCACTTTTAAGCGTCAGCTCGGAGCAAGATATAATATCCCATTGCTCTCCTCAAACATAGGGTAAGACACATACTGGACAGACCACCATAGTTTAAATGAGATGCTTAGAAGAGAGATCTGAGATCACCCAAAATGACCTATCAGCTGCAGTGCACCAGGGTGCCAGAATTGCCAATAGGACAATCTGCCCCAGTAGTGCAACATTAAGGTAGTTCCCCTTCCTATACTGCCCCTCCTAGGCCTAATTGACATAGGCCAGGTTATGTCACAGGCTGTAAGGTATTCGTTTTGATTTTCAAGTCATTACTATTTATTACAGGTGGTATCAGTTTGGGTTGAACGTGTGAAGGGTTCCTTATAACACAAGTAGCCTTTCGTGGTTTCTATATGTTCCATATTACATAGTGTATGAGTCTGCACCTAGCAACATGGATTTTTAAAGAATATCATGCTTTTTATTTATTTTTTTTTCCCCAGATTTTCAGTGACAAAGAAACTCTGTGAACTGCATGACCTTCTGTGCACCTATAATCCAGACAATGGTTTGATAGACCTCAAAAAAATGGGAGGGAAGGAAGGAGAGGTGAATAAGGAGCCTTTCACTGTGTCATGCCTCCTATACACACGCAACAAGTGTAGCAATGTACGTATGGTTTTGTCCAATGAGTGACAGAACAATACTGCTCTTGGTTTTGATGGATTGTTGATATACAAGCTAAGAGCTTGGTCAGGGCAAGAACAGGACACCTTTTACATGGCACTTTGTGAATGGGTTCCTTACTTGTTCTATTTGCTTAGTGATAATGGCAGAATGCTGCGGTTATCAGTAAACAGGGTCTGCTCCACCTACTCAAGTCCCAGTTTTGAGGTGCAAGCTGAAGACCTTTTTTGCAAGTTACAATGTGCATTCGTGGTCTTTGGGGAGATAGGGATCTCAGAGGTTAGAGCCACAGGCCAGGGGACAATGGACAGAGTAAGGCTGGAAAACCATTCATCACCAGAGGACAAAGCAACTGTCACATGGGACAGGAGCATCCTGCAGGCATGTCAGCTGTGGAGTGCCCTAAATGACAGGACAGGCAGGATAACTATTGGAAGGGAGTGTGCTAAGGTGACAGGGACAGTCCGGCCCGTAACAAATGTACACACAGGTACATATCATATGCAAACACTTACCCCCACTGATACACACAAACATATTGTATGCAAACACTCACACATACTCCGATACACATAAACATATTGTATGCAAACAACATTTACACACACTCTTATATGCTGGAGCATGGTGCATGCATACACATTTTACGTCCTACATCTTATAGAACTTAAGATGGTGTCTTGCACCTGCTATGCTAGTGGTAAGACTGCTTCTGATCTCGGGTTCTGTGTTGAATCTGCCACAACCTCAGAACGGATACATTTCTAGCTGAGGGCAGGCAGTAGCACTATTTCTGATGATGTTACTATTAAAAGAAGGGTAACTGTTTTAGGCCCCTTGGTTTTCAATGTTGATATTAGTGACCTAGAAGTGGGTATTCATACCCAAAATCAAAGATATTATTTGACTCTAAACCGTGAAAACATATGCAACATCAACCTGTGGCTCATCATCAGGCATAAATACCAACATGCATTAAACAGAGAAATGTAAGGAAAACATTAATAAGGCGGTTGGAAGATTTCAGCTTTGAGGAATATTTTGTTAAATTGGATTTATTTGCTGTAGTAAAGAGAAGCCTATGGGTGATCCCACCATCCGATGTGAAGAAAGGTGAACAGGTGCTCTAAGTGCTCCACACTGGAAACCAGGTCCCCAATCTTCTTCTAGGGCTGCAGCCATTCCTTCCTGATCTTCTAGGGCCCCTAAAGCGGGAGCCCATTGAATTCTTCAAGGAGGGGTGGTCGCCAAAAGTTGTTGACCCAGGGATTATGCTAAACAGCCATGGATTAATAAATAAACATGCACTTTTCTGTTCCTTTTATCAAAGGGACATCTTGAACTCACAACATGACAAATTTTGCAAATGCAAAAAAATTTCTTTTGGGTGACCAAACATTATCTCAAGCTTCAAGCCTCTTATGCTGAGGTCCTCTTTGCTTGCAGTATCTATAGCAGAGTTTAAACTTGTAATAATATGTTTTGCTCGGTTCTTGTAGTATTTATAAATTTTCTTAATTGATTTGCAAGTCTCAATGTTCCACCTAAAGTGTGCTACTGAGTCCAACGCCTGGTGTGATTTGTTAGTACTATTGAATGTAAGGCCAGCATTATGTAAACATGTACATTATGTATGTTACATATTATATAAATATGTTTACTATACAAGCATCCACAATCACAGACACGTTCGTAAGAGGAGATTAGATATGTATTATTAGTAGCGTCTGTTTTGGCGACCTCTGCTGGTAAACTGGTACCCTGCAGTCATTGGTAGGTAATATAAGTTCCAAATGTTATCCTACTATTGTTAATTGTTCATCTACATTTTAGCTTATGGCTAGCATGTTCTTATTGAAATATGAGTGCAAGAATACAATCAGAGCAGGTGTAGGAGAGACATAGGGAATAAGAAATTGGACAAGCAGTACTTAGATTGGCTGTGCATTTTGTAAAAACTAGATGTTTTTGACTTTTGTTAAGTGTTAAGTTGGAAAGTATAACCTGCCGTTACAACAATATTGTTGCTTAAGGTCCAAGTCTAAAGCTCTAGAGCCTATATGCTCAAGTGTCTGTACCAGATTCCTCCTGAGTGATTTGTATAAACTACAGCTGTTATGTTGTCCATCTAAACAATGACTTGGATCTCCGGTAGCTATGGAGAGACCGGGTTCTGGACAGCCAGCGTAGCTGCTCTGAGCTTTTGAAACTACCATCATTTGCCTTTATTGCTTTCTCTGTAGTAAAAGCTACCCAGCCTTCCGGGGATGCATCTGTAAGGACTGTGACATTAAATGGTTTGGGGAAAATATTGTAATAATACTGAAATTAAATTGTAGAATGCAAGACAGTCTTCTACTCCTTCAGTCTGAACACCAAAAGATTTTTTGTGTTTGACCAACCACATCAACGAATGTGTCTCCATATAACAAAGAAACCTTGTGATGTGGCAATAGTGTTATAATCGTTCCAGTAATTCGGGCCACATCTCTTCTTAAAGAAAGCTCTTTTAAGTTCTTATTCTTATTCTTTGCTATTTCTAACATTTCTTTGCTAAATCCACATCCACTCGCCCTTTTCTATGTCTCCATAATGTCTACATGTTTCTGGAGATAGGGTCTCCAATGCAATCTATTGAAGCTTTCTGGTGGAAGATCCACATATTCCGTGGCAGCGATGGAAATTAAGCCTTCTTCCCCAGTGCCAAAAATATTCTGAGCTGATTCAAATTCAAAACCTGATCATATGATGTACAAGCGCATTGGGTAGAGTATATTTAGGAAACTATGATCTAACCTAGCTAAATAATGAGATAAAACTTTTGATGTTCAGGTTAGTTTATGATCAACATAACTTGCCACTGCTAAATGTATCTTTTTCTTAAATTGATATTTGCATCTTAGGGCCCATATAGAACCGAATCATGTGGGTATTGTATACAGATACATTTATTACACAGGAAGCACAAACGTTTTTTTTGACAAAGAGAAGAGTACAGTCAATCTGAAAGATTTTATTGAATAAGTTAGGTATTTTCCATACATTTTAACAACTATTGCTTGGTGAGTTGTATTTTGGTGTGCAGTCTCATGTTCTGTCATAGTTATACAAAGGAATGTTGTCATAGGCATATGATTCTGAGTTCTGCTGCAGTTCTTTGGCCGTGCGCCGAGCCTCCCTAGCAATCCTCTGGAATCGACGGAGGGAGAGAATAACAAAAATTAGCAGGATACCCTGTACAGCAATGAAGATGAATAGGCAAAGCTGGCTAATCAGTGCCAAATTACAGTACCAATATTGACAGGTGGTCATAAGTTCATCCTCTGTCAAGAACATGATGACTCTACCCTTCAGTGGCTCTGGGGATGTGCAGATGACATCACGATACATGGCCTTATTCTGCTGCCCTTGAAGCCAGCTGCGGAGGTACAAAATGTTACAGTCACAGTGCCATGGGTTTTGTTGTAGGTATACTTCTCGCAACTCAGGAAGACGGTCAAGAAGACCATTGGGTATGGAGTCTAGATTGTTCTGGTTAAGACGGATCACCCGAGTGGACGTAGGGAAGGACGCTGGCAGAACCTTGTTGCTGAGGCCTCTATCAGAGCAATCCACAATGCCAGAGCCACAGTTACACAAAGAGGGGCAATAGGGAGCCACAGTGGGCAGGAGGAGCAGCATGGGCATTAGCCAGGTCCAATTCCTCATCTTCATATCTGTAAAGGCAATTTATAAATGTTATTTATATGGAGAAGACTTGTTTAACATACTTTAAATAACCTCTCATATTGGTTCAACAATCATTTTTTTAAATATTTAAGCTGCATTTAATAGCCATGTTACAACTTCTAGAAATAAATCAAAGGAAAACAATTTCATTCAGATACTTTTTTTTTCTCAAGCTTCTTTATATTGGTGAGGCTTTTTTACATTTTTTGCAAATGTACCTTTTGGGTTTTTGTAAACCAAAAAAATGAAATTGTAACAAAGGTGAATGCTTGTTTTACAGGTCATTATCCAGGTTCTATTGTATTTTTCTAAAAAAGGTGGTTGTAAAAGTCTGGTCTGTGGCTTTATCTCTGTGCAATGCAAGTAAATATGAATTATGCTATGCAGTAGTAGGCTGAGGCACAGCATGCTGTTAGTGGTCAAATAGACTATAAAAAGAGCAGTCGTAGGAAATGAGATTAAACAGCTCTGAACTTTTTAGATAGGGGATTAGGAGAGAACACTAGTCAGTTGGTTCTTATCTACTTTCAAATGAAGTGTTTACTCATCTTGACTTGTAGTTGCAAACAATAAGGCTTGTCTTTACCAAGAAGTCCCTACCAAATTGCATCCCATGGGTTTAGGACTGGGTTTTTTCTTCATGAAAAACAGACCAGCTAATTTTCTGTTAGAAAATGAAAAGATAACTGAGGGTATCTGAGGATCTTAGTTGAAAAGACAAAATGAGGATACCAACCATCAGGGTCTGTGGGGACGTCTGCAAGAGAGAGCAAAAGGGGCAGGTGCCTTGGACCCAAACATGACATATGTACCAAACTAACTTAGAGGGAGAAATCATAAAACTAAAAGAGGATTGAGATAGAGGGAGAGATTGAGAAAATAGTCTGTGATGAAGGAATTGTAATGGGAAAGGCGGTGGAAGAGTGAACGCTGGGGTGAGAGTGCGTGGGGGAGTTGTGGGAGGCCTGTAAACAGAATGCATACACATGAAGTATATACTTCAAAGCTGTTTCTTAATTCAAATATAATTAAGGATTCATTACTGGTTTTATATAAGCTTTCCATTAATAGATGTTCAAAGACATATGGAAATATTGGGTTTGGGTATTTTTTACAGTTATTCTAGTAGACAGAGTCTGCAATTTGTTTAGTTAGCTTTAGCTTTTGTGTGTGTGTGTGTGTGTGTGTTTTTATCACCATTTCTGTGTTACATAAGGATTTTGCCCAGGGTGTAACAGGATACATTTTATTTTTCCAGGAAGAATACATTGAGATTGTTTTTAATTAGGTCCTCAAGAGCGTTTGCACATATTTTTGGCCTTATGGAATCTTTGGAACAAAGCACTTTATAACAGTATTTCTTCAAGTTTCTTTTTCATCCCAAATCATTACAAATGCTGATTTTATTCCCACGGTAGCTTTTTATATCTTAACCCCACTGATTGAATTCACTCTTTCTGTAAGGCATTCTCGCTCATATCCCTGATCATTAAAACAAATGAATTTGACAATAATTTACAATACAGATTTTGTTTGTTAATATATAGATAGTAGGATAATAGATAGGGTTTAATCTATAGACACAAAAGTACAACAAACAGATCTTAAAAGAACTGTACCCTAAAACAATATACTCTAAACTTGGGAGCTTTGAGGTTTAATTGTCAAAATAACAGCTGTGGATGAAAAAACTGAAACCAGGATATTTTATGCTGATATTATTAGGAGAGCCCAGTATAGTGTTTGAAGCTTTAGGAAATAATTACTTGTTATATCAAAGATTATTCTGATTCTTTACTGGCCCAGGTAGATCTGTCAGAAAGAGACTGATGGAAATACTGAAATCATTGGCCTGTTCAAGGCCCTCAATGGACAGATCTAGAGACCAAATATTCTCTATTGGATCCACATTGTTCAAAACCTTTGAGCTTTTTGGCATTTCTAATTTCTAACATACTAAAAAGGATCACTCTACAGCCAGAAGTTAGATCTCCAAATTAGCGAGTCTATAGCTGTCTGGGCAACCTGTGAGTTGAAATTTGTAAAGCAACTGTACATCTTCTTGTTGTCTGCTCCCAATCTACTGCCTCTTGACATCCCAAGTTCAAGTTGGTTAATGAAAGTGCCCCCCAAATTTGTAAAATAAAATGTCGGAGAAACTTACCACGTTCAATGCAGATTTCCCTGTAGCCAGAGAGACTCACTGCGTTGGTGATGACACTGCCAAACCTAGGCTTAATGACAACAGCAGGGTGTCCAAAATAGATAAGACGACAGCACATTTAAAGGAGCCCCATGTAGGATGCAGCTTCCGGCACAGGTCACTCCCACTCCCAGCAGCACAGCGTAATCAGTAGTAACTGCGACCCAATATAAGTATATGTCACTCTATAGCTCTGGCATTCAAATTAATTGTTACCTTGTTGACAAATATTATACCTAAGTCTTCCACTTCAGTGCGCGTAAATATGGATATTTTAATAAAAGACACAAGTTGGCCATTTACTATATCATGCATACTCCTTGTCTATCACACATGGGACAGACTGTTGTGGTGTGTGTGGTAGGAAGCCAAAACAAGTGCTGGATTCAGCTGATGTTGATAGAGCCGCCACATCAACTGACCACATCCTCTGCGGAATCACACATCGACCAGAAAATACAACTCGATGTGTGGGTGGGTATCGGAGGTAGAACAGAATAAATTATTTTATACATTGTATTATGGTAGGTAGAGCGGTGTTTTTCTTCCAGAAAGATGAGCGATGCTGTGTTATACTGTTCACAGTGCATTTCGTGTGTCAGTATTATACACAGGCAGTGCATGTATCTGCATAATACACAGAGTGGTGTCTGCATTGGAATCTATACTAACATGTCTCCCCACTCTCAATGTATCCACAGCTACCTATAGACTTCAACATTCCATTTAAAATCCAGAATTTCACCTATAAAGCTCTTCACAGGAGTTTTACCTACCTACATCTCATTGATCTCTACCTGCTTACCTGATATCACCTCTTGTCTGTTGATCTTTGAATCCCCTGCTTTAATTCCCACATCTTACGCTGCTATGCAAGGCTTCTTAAATGCTCTAACCCATCTTATCAGACTATTCACTAGTTGTCAGTGCTTAAAAAATATCTTAAGACATTCAGTGAAGCCTTTCCTAGCTGCGCTCCTGCCATGTCTCCCACCATATGCTCTTCTGCTTTACAAATGTCTAGTAATATTATATATTTAAAAGTGTTTACACACTGAGCTACAGTTGTGTAGCTGGTCTACCTCAAACCTCATTTGCACTCTTGCATTCATCTCTTGCGTAATATACCCAATAGCTCATCGACATTGTAAGCTCATTTAGGCTCATTTAGGCAGGGCCCTCCTCCTCTTTTGTTCCTGTAAGTATTGTTATGTGATGTAGTGTTTTTTACGAGCAGGGCTCTCTCCACCAAATGTATCGGTTTGTCTTAGTCTGTCAGTTCTTGTCTTGTCATACCCCTTGAATTTATGTATTGTATTAAGCGCTGCATAAACTGTTGGCGCTATATAAATAAAAGATAATAATAATTACCTGTTAACCCATTGTATAGTGCTGTAGAATTAATAAACAATGTGGCTCATTAAAAATCTACCTTTTTGAGCCCCCCAGCCCATCTGTACCCACTGGTAGTATAGTGCACTGGAGGTCTGTGTAGCCACTGGCACAAAGCTCTACACTATTTATTCCTCCATTGCGGTTTGTGTGCGTCCTGAGGCTTTGTTCTAGGATATGATGTCATATCCTAGTGTTCTGCAACATCATGCAGTGAAAAACTATAAAGGGAAAACTTCTTTGTCATCTGCTTTCCTAGCATAAGTCTTGTGTTTGTGGTGACACCTAGTGCCCACTGAATAGCACTGCGATCTCTTTGGAGCTACATGACATTTTATTTTATATCTATACCAAAATCAGAGTACTCACCAATGTCGAAATAACTTCTATCCCGGGTGCTGAGTATACTGTCCGGTGTTGCTGATCCACCACTACTTATAAATCAATGCAGAAGAAAACAGTAACACTCCATATGTTTGTTTGTGTATATCCACCAAGCTATTGCTGCATTACAGCAACTTGGTATGCCTCCACCCAATAATGTTTTGACAGGTATAGGCGTATGACAGTGTTCAGAAGCCTTAAAAGCTTCGGTAATGTGGCTAGAATTAGGAAGCATATTGGTCAATTAAAATGATTTCACTGTTACCTCTTTGTATTTGAAATGCTCTTATACACGACCCCCTTATGTTCCTTGCCAGTCCACGAAATTCCTCAGTACTCAAAATAAGCAAAATAGATAAACAGAGGACATTGGCAAGTTCCCCCTGGAGTGTTGTGATTTAAAACATTTCTTTAGTTGCAATTCCACGTATAGCCACTGGGGTGTTTACCATTATACGGCATTTATATGATGGGTAGCTTACTTCTATTCTAATTTAAGGGATTTCTTTGAATTCCATTTTGTTATTTTCAGTTGGGGGGGAGTGGAGGTTGCATGTTAAGTGTGTGGTCTCTGAATTTAAATTTTGGCTGCTTTATAATCTGTACTGATAACCAAAAAAGAATCTCAGAGAAAGTGTGATTAATCCTTAATTAGGGACCCTATAATTGAATGGCTAGTCCCTTCCAGTACAAGTCCTATTTATGAGTTCCAGGATGGCCTGTGTGCCTGTTTTATGCAGCACCAGAACTAAATCTACATTAGATATTATATGAGTATCTGTATTTACTGTATTTTATTGCTATTAGCATCTATATAATCAGGGCCGGCCCAAGACATAATGCCGCCTGGGGCGAAGTTTAAAATGCCGCCCCCCCCCCCTCTGCGAGGGGTCATTATCTACTCTTCCTCTCCCTCCCTCCTCCCTATTATCTACCCTACCCCCCCCCCTTTGTACTTCACTTACCTTTCAGCAGTCCTGCGGCGAGTCTCCTTGCTCTGCCACAGTGCGCACTGCTTTACTGCTGAGCTCCGGAAATGACATCATATTCCGGCGCTCAGCATTACAAGCCGGCACCGAGACCGAGCTAGAGGGCTCACAGAGGAGAGAGAGGGGCACCAAGCGGGTACTGACAACTTGGTAAGCGAAAACCATTCGGCGCCCCTCTCTCTCTTCTGCTTAAAAAAAAGAAGCCACTTAGGGCGGCAAAGTGCCGCCTCTTCAAAAGTGCCGCCTGGAGCAATTGCCCCACTCTGCTCCATGGTAGGGCCGGCCCTGTATATAATAGACAAACATCGTACATATTTGGCGTTATAAACAGAGCGGTGTTTGTGACCATTATATCCATAATAACCAAAACTATGTCACCTAAAAAGTGAATATCTGTTATAGATTCGCCTTGGTACCTGCTTCACTGTTAAATAATCTCTGAATCTATGCTATAAATAGCGAACTGTGCATAAACATACCAATGCGGGTCATTTTAAAGGTTTATTAGGAGTCTCAGGTTGTAAACATTAATTACAGCAACAATCAATATTGGAGATATTCACAGAGAGGATATGCACTGTAGGAGGTGGGTTACTGAGGTTACACGTAACTGTCAGGTCACATAGGCACAGGATTAATTGGCAGATTAACCCATTTATTTTTTTCAAACCGATACTATTCAGGACCACCAATACACTGCAGGGCCACCTTCAATCATGGAGTACCAATACATGGTTATTTGGATACTAAACCCAGATTCTTGAATTCAGAACTGAGAGCACAAACTTTATTTTAAGAATTTCCTCACCAGGTAGAAGTTGGTTCACACCATAAAATAATGTTACAGTGGTTACGCCTAAATAAGAGTAGAAACATTATATACAGAACAGCGTGTGTGTGTATGATACACAGCAGGGCAGGGGGATATAGGTTCAGTCTACATAGAGCATCGCATAAGTGAAAACCTAACATGTAAAGATGTCGTATACTCAGACTGGCTCATGTAATCATGTCGTGTATGTGTACACAGTCTGCAGAATGTACCTGACATAGCCATAGAACATATGGATAATAATGCACCATCAAGCTATAAGCTTTAAATATTATTAATTGGTTAACCCTATACATACCAGTAGGGTGGAGGACACATTGCACAGTCCTCTTAGTGCTGAGAGTAACACAATGAGAAATTATATTTTATTCTGTTCTACCTGGTGGGCATAATTTTTTTTTAATCTGTGTTGCTGCCAGGGGGATTAACAGTGTCTTTTTCTGCGATATGCACCAAAATTAGCAATTAACCTTGCCTCATACATGGCTGCTTCCAGTCTGGGTTTAATCTAACTTTACACAGTCAGGCCCCAACCTGATGATATCTTGGTCCCTTAGGTAACAGTGGGGTCCCCGTCCACTTCCACAAAACAGCGATTCCCACCATGGAATAAGTAGAATGGTGAATACACTGACCGAGTGGCACAACTGCTATTTGTTTTTACCAATTTTAAATAAGGCAAATACAGAGGTCACTACCGAATGCTGCCAAAATCCATGACTCTGGGACAGACAACAGAGGTTGTAGAGGATGTCAGGCTTTGTCCGTCCCCACCTGCCCCTACTTTGTAGTGCGGTGTTACTTTAACAGAAGCAGGTTTAAAAGTTACACAAATATTGTTATATTGTTGTATTAATAAAAGGGATTTTTTCCAGCTCTGTTAGGTGATCTAATTTATTACCGGTACATATTTTTTTTAATTGTACCTTTTAATCCTTCAAGGCCATTTCTAAAAAGTTGCTTTTCGTATGTCTCCCCAGTTGTGCTCTGTATATGGCTGAATAATCTCTGAGCAAATGCTACCACTGTGGGACCCTTCGCACTGACCTCTCTCTCTGTCTGCCCCTTGAGGTACTACCTCCTTCCTTGTGTACAGTAATAATTAGTGGGTTACTCGTAGAGTAACACTTACTGTGAGTAAACATCGGAAAAAAAAAAAAAAATCCTGAGTCCAACAAACTTCAACAATGTACAAATACAAAATAGCACAAGCTTTTCTTTTAGCAAGGTAAAGCGCGCAGGAACAAAACAAATATTTCAGCTCTCACGCTGTACATAAAACTCCTTCTACTTTAAGGACAGACCTTGGTGAAAGAAAGATGATATTTTTTGTTAAAAATCAATATTTAAGAGTTTGTGGTTCGGAACAGAATATGCTCTTATTTTCATCATGTCGTGGAGTTGTCCTGCTTGTTTCCCCAAATTCTTCTTGCTTATTCATGTTTTGTTACTACAGGTCCTTTTAAGATGAAAACCATATTGTGTTGGGGGGGGTTAAGCCTTATTGTGAAGTGCTTGGCTCCATTATAGTGAGATGTTAGAAGAGGAATGGGAGAGGTCGGTATACATAGGGAGGAGTTCATATTGGACGGGTGCTTAGAACAATAAATAATATACAGAGATGAGTCCAAAGATATCACGTCCATCTCAGTACTGGTCCTAGTGGTGACGGATTTCGGGGCGTGGGAACCGTGAAGGGTAAGTGCCACTGTGATATGATGCTCACTGCTCTTGTATCTGTTGCTGCATTTTCTGCAACATTTCCTGCATCCGCCTCAGCTGTAGAAAGAAGAAATATATACTTAGAGATAAGATAAGGAGGAAAAAAGAAACAGTAACAACATCATTAAATAGATGCTCCATTGGCCCCAGCAAAGGATAATGCATTTTGAAGCACTTTGTAAGTACTTTAATATGCATTTGTTTTCTGAAAGAAAATTTAAATATTCAAAAACCTTTATGAGATGACGCAGCGCATCCACCTCTGTGTGCGGCCTCAATAGAAGACTGACTCAATTCTAAAGACTTTTTAGTGCGACATTAACATATAACATAAAGAGAGAATGACTATATACTATCTTTAGATGTCATTATTTTGACTGTATCATATAATTTACAATAAAAATGTATAAAATATGGTGAAAAAAATGAGAACAAAGGACTTTTACGATTTATGCTTGAACAATCTTTTACTTATCTATAAAATCTAATGAAAAAATGATGATCAAACCATATATTTTTGAAAACGGGAGAGCCCAGGGTATTTCAAATGTTAGTATTTTAACTGTTTCCATGCACTAATTCTACCACCAGTAGATCACTTTCTTCACCTGTATACAGTCATGATGTGCCAGGCACATCAAATGTCACTAACTGTCATTTTTCGTGATGTGGCACGTCAATTATAGTCAAGGGGTAAAAATATGTTTCTATCTGCTAGAAATATGCCTAATGCTGACATAAAGAAAAAGAGAAAAAACAGACGTGGCTTGTCGAGTGTTGAGTTTGTGAACCAAATAACACTCACCTCTTCATCCTTCATTTTTATCAGTTTCTCTGTCTCGGCGTCAGGTGTTGGCAATGGCAGAATCGGGATTGGGCTCTCTATCCTGTTATCCTGAGTTAGTTTGCTGTAAATGAGACAGACCAAGATCTTAGCATTATTAATTGACAATACAAATGATATTTAAGTTTTGTGAAGAAGCTGAAGTGTATCAATAATATTCTGTGCGTATGGTCATTGTCTTATCAGGGTAATGCATCTGGCCCATAAACGTATACCTAGCCATCCGTGCTCACATACACTTATACATAGACACTGATGCTCACACAATCATTCCCTTCTGCACCCCTTTACCCTTTCTGCACCTTTCGGCTGAGTGCTCGCACACCTAAGCCTATTGACCTTGATAATACCTAGTGACATTAGGGAGTTGAAATATTCAATTCTCAACAGACCAGCTTTTAGAAGAATTCCTAGATGATAATATCAGCACTGTTGCTTATCTCTAGGACCAGGATAAGAAATAACCATACACAACACAAAAGCGAGACCTCTGGAGGCTCACATCTTGTACAATCATTTGTGATACTAGTAGATTTGTTATATTGGTAGATTTACTTGGCCTTTTGATTGGAGGGCAATTGTTTTGACAAGTGTTACTTCTCTAGCTTTGTAAGATTTGTAACCCTGGACTAGCAAAAAATTGAAATCAGATTAGATGATTTTATGTTACTTGTATACCTTCATTTATTGATTGGTTTTAAAAAATCTTAAAAAAGATAGAGTGCATAAAATCTGTATTATGAGGCAAACAGTTATGGATTTCCCTCGAGAATGGAATTATAAATTAAATAATTGGGAAGTTATTACTTAGTATATGACGGCGTAACACTTTTACATTTAGAAATAAACATTGTGTGAGGGATAAGAGTAGATATTATATTAGAGGACTACACATCCAGAGGTGCATGTGGCGGCCATGGGTGATTCTATTATCATTTCCCAGTTCCAAATGTAATAGGCATGACTTTTCACACTATTGGTATTTAGCTTAGAGATGACCCTAACCTTGGTGCAGTGTTCTGTATTTCTTCGTACCTTTAAAAAGACAAAAAAGTGACAAGTATCATCACTCAGTTACAAAGAATAATTACAAAGAATAGCTATCTAGGATAGGACGGGTTAATAGTATTAGTGGTGGGGTATTAGTAACTTTGTGTCGATGTAACATTACTTTCGAAGAAGTAAATTATTTATTTTGTGGTGATATTACCCCTGAAACACTGAATATTTAGTTTCTGTTGATACTGTCTGCTTCCAAAGGAATTTAAAAAGTGCATCTGAACATTTAATAAAGAGTTTTGGCCCTGCTTATTCTTTGTAGTATAAAAATGACTTTTCTACTAATTAATGCTGAAATAATGTCAGCCAAATATGTTTTTTTTAATCTTTTATTTTTTCATTTTTCCATTTGATGATGCTTGTAAATCACATGAATTATTATTAGTAACAGGGATTATTGCTTGGTTTGGTGACTAGAGAACATGCCTGTAAGCGTGTTGGTTTATTAGTAAATATGGTTATTATCAGGATCAGTTTGTTTTGGTGTTTATTAGTGCATGTGATTACTAGACACTTAGCCTTGCGATAAATTAGTCAAGCTGGTTATGGAGAAACAAGCAAGATGCAGGCGTTAGGCAAGCATTCCACACATTTTCCTACCTGTTGAATGATAAGGTATATTTCCACAAGGTTGATTTTCTTGGGACCTTAAGAAAAGCGAGTATAATAGTGCAGAAATGTTAAGGCACTAACCTGGTCATCTGCTGGATACATTGCGCTCTGTAGTTTTCATAATGTACATCACACGTGACATCCTTCAAGTCGTGCATGTGTGTCCTGATCAGCATGTTCCTCAGTTTCACAAAATCACAATGAGACTGGTTCTCCACTGCGTACAGACGGGGAACACTAATGAGCGTCAACACCAACCACTGGCGCAACTTACAACCAGCAAAAGCGGTGCACATTACTCCTGGATTTGGAGTGAATTTGGTAAGAGGAACATGTTTACCTAAGAGTGTGAACCAAAATTATGAAGGGTAGGCGGTGGTAGGTTTCTTGTAAAAAGACATAGCTAGCGCTGCAAAATGCACAGATAAAAGGGGGAAATACAAATATGTAACTATATATATTTTGCGCAGGTCCTTTTCTTGCAGAAGAAACTTTCCAGGGATTAAAATCTTTTATCTCACAGCAACTCATTGGTCTATGAGCAGAGTTGACAACAAAAAAGGCAGAATAATTAGGAAGGAATGTTTATTAAGGCGGAGGTGCTAGCAAGGTTACCCCTTGAGATGGTAACTTTTTATGGGGAGTCATATTAAAAGGGGGTCTCTGGCAGGGGGGATAGAGGAGCAGCTATCCCCTGGTCTGCTCTGATTTGAAGATTTTGGCCGCTACAACACGCTTGTTCTTCTTTTTAAATGTCTTCAACATCATAGGGTAAATGTGTACTGTGCATTGCCTTTTTTTTCAAGCCTCTATATTTACTGGGTCACTGGCTAGCCCCCGGACTGCCCAGTTGCTAGTTCTCCTCTCCTGAAGGCTGACAGAACCTTGGCAAACCACACTGACAATAAGTTAAATACACCAAAAGCCACACAAATACCCATTAAAAAGAAGCATTATTTAAAGAATCTACAGAGAAAGAAAGAAATTTTAAAAGTTGCTCAGCTGCTATAATAGAACCTAGTGTAGTTTTCCAGTTTTAGGATTTCTAGATAATTTCATGGTTTTAATATTTAAATTGCCTTATTTATTTCAAATGTAGATATTTTGTTAAGTAAGAAGAGGAAAATTCTTTGTTTCACTGAAAACTCACCTTCCACAATGCCCCATGGGTATAGACGACCTCGTACCCTTTGACCTTTGGCTTCTACTACTGTGTTACTACCAATGACAGCAAAAGGGGCACTCTCCTGCAGCACAGAAAGAGAGTGTGGGTAAAATCCAGGGCAAGTCAGACAGAACCTCTTTCCCCACTGAGTGTTCATATACCGTGATTTAAAGAGTTTGCAGGAAAGTGCCAAGATGTACCAATAGATTAAATGCCACTGAATAAAAAACTCTTTGTAAATTATTTTAAGGACACATAAAGTCATATGTCTGAGGAGCAATAGAGAGTTGATTAATCCTTGTTTAGACCTGGAGCCATATACTAGTGATTGAACAAAACATCCACTGTGTTCGAGGTAGTTAGTAGCAATGGATAACAGACACACACAGTACAGACTTATAGGGCAGAGCACATGGATTACTTGGAACCGTGTATACCTTTAGCTCCCTGTCCTGTTGCTTGAAGTCATCATCTTCATCAGAGTCACACTCTGGGAACTGATACACCTTAATTCCAAATTTTTCTATCTCTTCTCTGATCTGAAGAGATGGCCAAAAGGGGCATGGAGGGGGAAACAAACATATGCTTATAAAAGAGGAAATGGGCAAGTGTGTGGCAGGGGATGCAAAGATGAATAAAACAGACCAAATGAAACTAATAAAAATACTATAAAAAAACTTAATGTTGCTGACTAAGCACGGGCCTCCATTTTCTTGAAGCTACAACTCCCACAAGCATTTGATGGCCATAGAGATGGTAAGTGGCTAGTGGAGGTATATGGAAATGTAATGTAACAGCATATGAAGATCTCTATTGACTTGTGTTTTTATTAACTATACGTAACAAAAAAAAACAGTGCTGTGTATGGTGCATAGGCTAGAGGCGAGGGTGACATGAAAAGATCGGCAGTGAAAATAAGGTTATATCCTGGAAGACTCACCCGCTCCTTCAGTTTGCGTATTTCACTTGGTATCAGGCAGTCAGCCTTGGCAATCAGAGGAACAATGTTCACCTTCTCATGTAGAGCTTTCATAAATGCCACATCCACAGGCCGGAGCCTATAACAGACAACAAATGATAAAAGCCTAATGGTGACCAGTACAGGGAGGAACGATACACATATAGCACTAAGTGGCTTATGAAGTTTATTAGGCCCTTGATGTATTGTCTTGGTTTTGAGTTACATTTACATACATAAGTGTATTTGTTTGTGGGGCATTTATTGTTGTCTGTTAGAATACATGCAAAAGCTGTTTATTTTTAGAATATAGGACACTAGAAATCTTGAGTTTGTTCTAGGAATCTTGAGTACAGTGGGGAGACTCCTTGCTGGGCAAGACAAACCTACACATGGACCTAGCACTGACGTAGAAGTCACTAACAGCCTCACGCAGTAGGAAGACATAGCAGAGATAACACATAATGCATGGCAGAATTTGTATCTCTCACCCATGTCCAAAAGGTGGTATGAAGTACAAGCAGCAATGCACCCTGTTATCTTGGATGTTTTTCCGGTTCAGTCCACTCTCATCACGGAAATACTGTTCAAACTGCTGGTCTATGTAGTCAGTAATGGGCTTCCAGCTGTAGTGGAAGGAACAGTGTTTTTGTTGCATTGCATTAATACCACTCAGAAAGTATATATATACAGGACACCACAACTTGGCTTACCACTCAGTGTTATTGACTGCGTCTCCAAACCCTGGCGTGTCTACTATGGTCAGCTTCAATTTCACTCCCTTCTCCTCTATGTCTACTGTATGTTTCAGGATTTCCACCGTCTGACTAATTCTTTCTAAGATGGGACAAATGGAACATTAGACAAGCGACAGCATCAGCTCTATATATCTGTGTTAAAAAGACCCTTTTGAATATTCACTCTAATATCATTACGTGCCAAAACCTTTTCATATAGAGCCACTAGTGCATGAAGCAATCAGTAATATAATAATATTATAGAAATATGGGATACAAACAGGGGTGCATGTTTTGAGAATTTATGAAGGCAAATATATACAGTCAAAATAATGACAAAAATAGTGGAAACTGATTGAAAAAAAAACTATAAATACCAAGGGTTATATTACGTTTTTTACCAGTCCCAACTAGTCCTGTCCATGTAAAGCCAGATCATATTATCATATCATTCTAGGTTGTTTTTTATATATAACATGAACCATATGATGCAATATAGGAACTCATAAATCAGTCGTTATTACAGAAAATGCATACAAAAATATTCCCATGATCTCACTCATTCATAAAAATGTCAAGATATTGTATTAAAACTAAATCATTCTGAATAATTGCTGTAGCCTTTTACATAGATAATGTTTATATATGCATATCCTCTAGCTTGGGCCCTCCTTATTGTTATATACTACTTGTTATGTCTCATTTACCCATTGTACAGCGTTGCAGAATATGATGGCACTATATAAAACAATAAATAATAATATATATGTATGTATTAAATATATGCATAATTTAAATATAGACATATAGACATATAAGCAGGTAAAGTCCTTGATTTATGGATAATTTGTAGATAATTTAACATAATATATACTAGGACAGGAACTAGTAAACAAGGAAAACAAATATAAGTGGTAGGATAGCATTTAGTAAATCTGCATTAACTTTTGTGACATTACATTCTGATTTGCATAAAAGAGGAGGGAAATCATATACCTTCTGCATTGAGTAACTTCCTTTCTTTGTAGAGATCTGTTAGAAACAGACTGTTCACTAAGGTAGATTTTCCTAGGCCAGATTCTCCTGAGATAGAAGATAAATCGTATTAATTGACAAAAGCATAGTATTTTTCAGTGTGTGTGTATATATATATATACACAGTAGTGTGCAAAAAGTTTAGGCAAATGAGAAAAATGCTGTAAAGTGAGAATGCTTTCAAAAATAGACATGCTAATGGTTTATTTTTATCATTAACAAAATGTTCTTCTTTACGTTGAAGATAGTTCTTAATGACTTTGGCTGTATGTTTGGGTCGTTGCTGCAGAATACATTTGGGGTCAATCGGATGCCTCCTTGATGGTAATAATGATGGATAAATATCTGCATGTACTTCTCTGCATTCAGGAGACCATTAATTCTGACCAAATCCGCAACTCCATTAACAGAAAGGCTAAAGAACCTCCACCATGCTTCACTGTTGCCTGTAACCACTCGTTCTTCTACCACTCTAAAGCCCTTCGGTGAACAAACTGCCTTCCGCTACACACAAATAGTTATAATTTTGACTCCTCAGTCCAGGGCACCTGCTGCCATTTTTCTGCACCCCAGTTCCTGTGCTTTTGTGAATAGTTGAGTCACGTGGCCTTGTTTCTACATCGGAGTTATGGCTTTTGGCCGCAAATCTGCAAAACCACTCCTGACCAGACTTTTGGGACAGTAGATGATTGTAACAGGGTCCCACTGTTTTCTGTCCATGCTGAGCTGATGACACTGCTGGACATCTTCCGATGGCAAAGGGAAGTAAGCATGAAGTGTCTTTCATCTGTGGCGCTTTCCTTGGCCGACCACCATGTCTATGGTTTTCAGCTTCTTTGTGTCTTCAGAAACCTCATCTTGTTAGTGAGCTTTGTTGTTCCTCATCCAGTTTTTTCCTCCTACACAGCTGTTGATTATTAGCATCTGTTTGGTATAATTGTGTAATCATTTTAAATGCCTAAAAAATCCCTGACTTTGTGCATGGAAGAAGACTTGATGATTTTTTGAAGGCACACCAAATATTGATTTGATTTAGATTTTTCTTCTGTTCGCTGCTTTGCATTTTGTTAAATGATAAAAATAAACTATTAACTTTTCTATTTTTGAAAGCATTCTTACTTTGCATTTTTGTTCACAACTGCTTTAAACTTTTGCATTGGTACTGTATGTATACATTTGTCTCATTCATCGACACAATCCCAACCTCTTTTACAATGACTTGTTACTATTTCTCTCACCAGCAACCATAAGAGTAAAGTCAAATCCCTTCTTCACAGACTTTCGGTGAACTTGATTAGGTAATGTAGCAAATCCAACATATTGCTTCTCTTGATCCTGTGAGGGGAACACAAGCAGAAAGTAACAGGATGATACCAAGTACAGATATAACCAAGACAATACAGCTCATACTCTTACTTTTCTTATAGGGGTTCAAAGAGAGGCCAACACAAAATAGTGTGACAAGCCCAAAATATTACAGTGATGGTACTATGGACAAACAGACAGGCTTTAAAGTTCTCACTGTACAGCATGTAAAAGTGTATTGTGATAAACCCATAATCACATATTTTCTGAGATGAGATTTAACATCAATATTCTTCATATTTATCATGTTTAGTTGGGTGCCCTTACATACAGACACAACAATTATCACTTCCAGCATATATAGCTAATCCTGCTTTGTTTTGCAGGAATTTCAGTGATTAGCAAAGTAAGTATACAAATGTTATTACAACTTACCACTTTTACTTATCAGACATCTGCTATAAACATGCATCCCACCTAAAACTATCCCTCTAATAAAATAATTTCCGCAACAAAATTCTTTCCAACCCTTCCCATCAATTTTTCTCATCGCACGACACTCTACCCCTATTTTAGTTTTCGAGGTCTAGCCACTCATCACAATGACAAGATTGATACAAACAGCTTCCTTCCTTCTCCAAAACTGCATAAGCCAAGCACCACAGAACTTATATATGAGACAGGGGTTGACTGACCTGTCAGCAACGGCTCTCCCAAAACCAAGCCTGTATACAGAAAACCACTTGAAGTCTAGATCTCCTATGACAAGTTAGAGGAAGCACAGACCTCATGCTTCCCTGGTAACCACTTACCCATACGAGAGAGGTAAATCACTCAAGCAGTTATGAGCTCATACATAGCAGACTGTGGGTTTGCAAGCAGTGTCTTTGAGGCCAGATGTATTATCTGTCAATGCTGTGTAAATTGTTGCAATAATAGTAATACATATTTAATATTGATGGGCAACCATAGAGATGACTGTTCTGCTTGACTGTACTGCATCTGAATTAATAATGGACAATCAAAGATCCTGTCTGAGCGAACAGCCTAATATAGGGCTGATTGGAAGTGGTGTTTTTTTACAAAACAAATTTTGGTGTTTATTACAAATTACATAAACTTTTGATGGTTGCATGGGTGTTTACTAGATGGTTGCAATAGTGTTTAGTTTATATCCATTCACCACAAATTGAGCAAAACACTGAAACTTCAGGATTTAAGTATTTTCCTCACAGTGAAATGGTCTTCATAAATGTGGCCCTTATGAGTGGGACAACCGTGGTCCCAAGGCCAGCTTTGGCCACTCTGGGACACTTCGAATATAACTTTGGCTATTTATCAAGGTTTCCATAGCTTGATATATATTTTGATACTTGCTTCTTTTCCTCAACAGGCTGTCCTTCATGTAGCCAGTGTTACGTTTTATTAGATACATTTTCTGCACCGAGGATTTTGTTATATCTCCCCCCAGAGATAGTTTAGATTTTTTTGTTAATTGTATCATTTAGTCAGTCCTGTCCAAACATACTGACATATAGTTATATGATTCTGCCAACAAAATTACTAATTACCTAAATAACTAAATAATGAGTATCTAAGATTTCTTTTGATTACCAGCCGTATAAAGGGGTGTTATAAGTTAAGGTATTCCTGAGCTGTGTGTGTACAACTACAGAATGGCGGAGTGGCAACTTTGAGCCGTGGGGGCCAAATGTTGTGAAATAGTACAGAAAGCCCAAAACACATTTGGTAGTCAAACATACATGCATTGCTAAACAAAAGTGCACAACATGTGTAAAGGGAACATGGAAATGGCCTAGCAAAAAAAAAACTGCTGGTGATCCATTGTCTCCAAATCACAGAAGTGAAGGGCACTGTGCCACACTTCCAGCCCTTTCATGAAACACATTTCTTCCCACCAACTACATCAAGTCCCCTGATTATATCTTGGACGAAGCTCCATGTAAAGTCTGACCGGCAAGAGTGCCCAGCAAAATTACAAGCATTGTTAGCTACAACTCTGCTCTGTTATAGGCTTTATCTTCAATCCCCTGCCATTTTCCCTTGTCCTTTCTATATAACTGAAGAGGAACATGCAAATTATCTTGGTCTTTAGTTTCTAAGCAAACCATTTAGCATAAAAGTTGTTAGGAGGAATCCACAGCAGCTGGAGACTTCCCGACCCTCTCATTCTATAAAGTCTGTATCTCTTGCCGCTTCCCCTTCTTCCTGGCTTTTGCCTCCATTGCTGGATCACCCCTCCCCTCTTGGTTATTTGTTAACCCTGCATAGTGTCACTGTACTATGTAAACCTTTGTCCTCTCTAAGAGGTCTCATTAAGTGTAATGTCTCACGAGGTGTCATCTCAACTTAGTGCTTCAGAGCCAGGAGGAAATGTACGAAGTTACAAAGCAAAATAACACAAAACAACATTCTCTCTACCAAAATTTTTATATAATATCTGAATTTCAATGCAAGGCTGCTTACGTTTCCCCTTTCTGTCTACATCTCCCTCTGATACCCTGTGTCCCGCTTCTTACCTTTAGTTTCATAGGGTACGTTCTCTGGGTCAGAGTAGTAGGGGACAGCAGTCTCTCAGCCAAAAGTTCCTGAATTATGATGGCATCCATACCCACAAGCAACGGCTGTTAGCACAGGAGTAGACTCACCAAACACACACACACATATCCCTCCCCTTCCCACAGTTGACCACATCCATATATCTGTCTGTGTGTGTGTGTGTGTGTGTGTGTGTGTGTGTGTGTGCTGGAGTATGTTTTACTGCCCTCCCAGCCACTACTCTGGAATTTCCTGTAGTTCCCCCTTGGAAAGAAATCTCAGTTTATATGAGAGGGATAATCAGAGAGATAGAGTGAGTAGGAAGGAAGTCATTAACCCCGTGCAGCCTAATGTGCCAGCCACAGTCCACTTTTGAAAGAGTTAAAAAAAATTTCAATAGAAGAAAGGTCTGCTATATTTTACTATAACAATCACGCATACATTTTTACATTTTTAACTTGCCAGTGTGGGCCTATAATAATGAATAACAAAACCCTCATGATAAGAATTCTGGATGTTTGCTTTAACTTACTGTATAGGCAAAAAAAACAGTGGTGTGCGGGGCCCGGAAAATGTTTTTTGTTTTTTTTCTTGAGACCCACCACTGCCATGATGAGCAAGAGCAAATACTTGGGTCCCAAAAGAAGGGAACTTTACAGAAATGATCTTGTGTTGCCACAATGGTAATTTTATGTTCAGCATTATTAATGATTGATATATGTGACGTTACTAGTCTGATAATAAATATTGCTAAATAGATATGCATTATTTACAAAAGCCTCTGACAGGCCTGTGGGAATTATTTCAGGAAAACGCCATTTTGGTAGCAGTAACAAAGCCACAGACACAGCTGCTCTGGTGCACAGCTATATCAGGGAAATGCTATTTTTAAGACAGTTGGCAATTTGTAATCCTCATTCATAAAATTCCGCTGCCATTTAGACCCATACACATAGTACAGCTATTAACTGCACAATCTCAGATTGGAGCTCCAGAGCTTCCAAAAACAATAAGCCTCGATACGGCCATGTTTAAATACAGAGTGGCAAGTTCACATCACATTTAGCAACACTGTAGATAAAGGAACACCTCGCAGCATTCAGAATTGTCGTAAATCCATGGCTGGATTCTTGTACCTGAGATAAATGTACCAGCAATTCAGTATCTTCCATTCCATAGATTGGAAAAGTGAGAAAAAAAATAACTGGCCTTTTCTCTGTTGCCATGGATCTTTTTATCAATCCCAGCAGAATTATGTTGGATTTTGGATCTTGGAAAGACCAGCATCCGAAAGAAACAACATATTAATTAAAGGGGAACCGTCACAACTGAGATAATACCATAACTGATACACAATTTTATTACGCACGTTATCTTCATGTCCCCCATTGAAGCAGGTAGCGCCCTCTGTTCTACTGTCATTACGTTAGCGCCTTTAGTGTAAGAGATTGGTGACAACTCTTTAGTGCCTCTGTAAAGCTGTTTCCAGAAATATTTTAGGGAGCGGCAGTCATTAAAAATGTGCGGTGCTGCAGAAAGATGGCAGCTCTTACATACAAAGCTTCACAACATAATTTAGTTAATGCTAAAGTAAAAAGTGAATTCAACAAAATTTAGAATTATAAAATAAGGAATATTCTGAAATCCGAAAGGTCTCTGTAACTATCTTGTAAATGGACCCCCCCACACACACACACACCTTTATCACATAATGTTTTACTTGTTAAGTGTCTGGGAAAAGTATGAAGGAAAAAATACATGGAATGGCTAATTCAATGTAATTAGGATGATCACGGAAGCCATTTTTTCCAGGACACGTATGCATTTCACATGTTGCTGACCATCACACATAAAGTGTTTCCTTGCAGTACGTGGGATATATAATATATATAGTACATACAGAACACACATCCCATTACAAAATCATAAGCGGTAATATCTAGTTGGTCCCCTTTGTGCTTATAACAACCTCCACTCTTCATGGAATGCTTGCCACAAAACTGTGGAGTGTGAAGTCAGCCACTGATGTAGGATAAGAAGGTCTGGATTACAATCGGCGTTACAATTCATCCCAAAAGTGTTTAGTAGGGTTGAAGTCAGGGCTCTGTGCAGGCCACTCGATTTCCTCCACACCAAACTTGCCGAACCTTGCCTTCATGGGCCTTGCTTTGTGAACAGGAAAGGACCTTCCCCAAACTGGTGCCACAACATTGAAAGCACAGCATTGTGCAAACTGTTGTAGCATTAATATTACCCTCCATTGGAACTATTGGGCCTAGCACAATCCCTGAAAAACAGTCCCAGACCATTATCCCTCTAACAGACTTTTCAGTAGGCACTATGCATTCTGGTAAGTAGTGTTCTTCTGGCATCCGCCAAACCCAGATTCATCCATCAGACTTCCAAATAGCGAAGTGTGATTCAGCACCCCAGAGAACGTGTTTCCACTGCTCCAGAGTCCACTCGCGGTATGGTTTTCACCACTCTAGCCAACGCTTGTCATAGCTCATAGTGATCTTTGGATTGTGTGAAGCTGCTTGGCCATGGAAAACCTTTTAATGAAGCTCCCGAGGCACGGTGTTTGTGCTGATGTTGTTTCGAGAAGTAGTTTGAAACTGTACCAAGTGATGCTACAGAGGACAGTAGATATTTATGCACTTATGTGCTTCAGCACTCAGTAGTCCAACTCTATTTGTGTGAGTGTGTGTGTGGCCCACCATTTTGTGGCTGAGATGTTGTTACTCCTAGACAATTCCACTTCACAATAATAGCCCTTGCAGTGAATAGAGGCAAATCTGGGAGGGCAGAACTTTCACAGACTGGTTTGTGGCTATGATAGTGTCATGTTTGAAGTCATTAAGCTCTTCAGTACGACCAATTCTACTGATAATGTTTATCTACAGAGGTGGCTGCCTATGAGCTTGATTTTATTCACCTGTTAGCAATGGATGTGGCCGAAACATCGAAACTTAATAATTAGGAGGGGTGTCCCAATACTTTTGGTCATATGGTGTATGCTAACATAGAATAGTAGTCAGTAAATGAACACCAGAGGGCAGCAAAGGCTTGCACAGCAAACAACTGAATGTACAGCTATGTTTCAAAACTATTTAAAGATTAGAGGATAAATACCGTATTTGTTCGATTATAAGACAAGGTTTTTTCCAGAGCAAATGCTCTGAAAAATACCCCTTGTCTTATAATCGGGGTCGTCTTATAATCAGACCTCAAATAGGTCTGACTATGAGACTAAGATCCAGATCCTCGCAGCGATGTGCCCCCCCCCAACTTACCAAGTGCTTCTGAGTCCCCGGTGCTTAGTCCGGGCAGCGTGTAGAGCTGTACGGGCTTCGCTCAAGCGAAAGTTGTGTACGTGAATCCCGTAGAGCTCTACACGCTGCCCGGACTAAGCACCGGGGACTCTGAAGCACCGGTAAGTTTGGAGGAGAGAGGGGGAGGGGAGGGGGTGTTAAATGCCTTTTAACCCCCTTAATGCCACTCTGCCTCCAGCAATGCCTTTTAACCCTCTATACACCACTCTGTCTCCAGAAATGCCTTATACCTCCCTATATGCCACCCTGCCCCATAATATGCCTTTTAATCCCCTAAATGCTAGAGTGGCATATAGGGGTATAAGGCAATTCTGGAGGCAGAGTGGCACATAGGGGGTCAAAAGGCATATCATGGGGCACAGTGGCATATAGAGGGTTAAAAGGCATATCATGGGCCACAGTGGCATATAGAGGGTTAAAAGCGTATCATGGGGCACAGTGGCATATAGGGGGTATAAGGCATTTCTGGGGGAAAGTGGCAAGCCTGGGGGCAGATGTGCATAACTGGGGCAGGTTGAAAAAAAAGGAAACAAAAACAAAATATTTTTCTCAATCATAGCTTTTATTAACAAACAATCAGGGCCGGCCTAAGACAAAATGCCGCCTGGGGCGAAGTATAAAGATTGACCGCCCCGCAATTATCTACCGCTTCCCACTCCCTGCCTGCCCCTCCATACTACCCTTCCTCTCCACTGCACCCCCGCATTATATATCCCTTCCTACTCCTGCCGCCCAGTACCGCCATTGGTATACCTTGCTTCCCTCCGTACTTACTTTCAGCAGTCCTGCGGTGAAATCTCCCTGCTCCGTCTCGGTGCAGCTTGTAATGCTGAGCGCCAAGAAATGACGTCTCTTCACGGCGCTAACATACAAAGCTGGCAACGCGAGCCCTAGCAAGGCTCAAAGAGGAGAGGTGGAGGGGCGCCGAGCAGTACTGACAAACTTGGATAAGATACCACATCAGAGCCTCTCTCTCTCTTCACGTCCGGCATTTTATTAAAAAAAAAGGGCTTGGGGCGGCAAAGCTGCGCCACCTTCAAAAGTGGCCGCCTGACGCGGTTTCCGCCACCGACTCCATTGTCGGGCACAGGCCCTGCAAACAATTGTTTCACATAGTTTACAATGAATTAGTAAAACTTCTTTTTTTTCATAATATAATATTCAGATTTTTTCGTCGTCTTATAATCAGGGTTGTCTTATAATCGAGCAAATACGGTATGAAAAAATAGTTTATTTCCCTTAACCATGCAGGGTGTTTCTGTGTGAAACATTCTGCAGAGACATTTTTCCCCTGTCCTGTTTTGATTGATGGCACATGAGCCTATTTTATCAGGTTAAGCTTCTATTGTCAAAAATGGGTCGTGGTAGGGTTCAATCCTGCCAGAATTTGAGTCACACAGTAGATTGAGACCAGGTCTCGAAACATAAACACCACTTCTCTTATGCCTCGATAAAAGAATATGACTGCACACTGAATATCTGAACATCCAGGGATTTTTGTATCATAAAAAAAGCAGTGAGATAGAACTGCATTAAAACATACTGTATATCATTGTAAAGAAAAGAGGCTTAAGACCTTAAATTTGGTGCTTAAATGGCATTCTTGCTAGGTTTTATCAATATCTTTAAGATTGGCTTTGTTGAAACCCAAATGTACATAAAAAAATCTTGCTGAACTAAATAAAATCTACAGTGCAATATTGACAGGTCAGCAACTAAGTGGGGGAAGGGTGCAGGTGAGAGTTGTGAATGTCATGCTGAAAAGTGAGTGAAGGCCATGTGTTGGTCTATAAGGTGCAATATTACACACAGGGTTGGGGGGACAAGCAGGAGAGGAAATCTATTTTAATGATAAGGTATCATTCTGGGTCTGTCTACTGACCCTGGGTTATAGGTGCAGGGGAGAGAGGTCTTCTTACCGTTGTGAGAGACTGAGGGCGGCTCTCATGGGAGCCCAATGTCAAACCAGTTCTGAAACCATCATACCCCGTTGTCTGTAAGAGATCAAAGGTACAGGGGTTTCAAAGACTAAATTGGGAAATTAGGCACCATCTGACAGTAGGTGGCTTCGGTCTCAGGTAGAATACCATGCTGTGGAGTAATGCATTGGTTAGTAACACAAGCTAGAAATGACCCCTGAATCATACATTTGACAGCACAATGTAGAATAAAAAAAGATGAGCTAAGAGAACACAATCATAATTAAAGTAACAATGAATACGTTTTTTTTAATGAAGTATCCATAGATGTCATGTTCCCTGCGGAATTTGCAGGACCAATAACCCATCTCGTTGTTTCTCAGTAGCACCTTAGTTTGCTTCACTTAATCCCTAAAAAAGGCCTGACTGCATCTTTTAATCCAGTTGCACTGGAGGAAAATGACAGCACTGCTCAAACCAATTCATAACCTTCGTAAGGTTTCACCTGAATGCCCTAGGGTTAAACAGGACTATTACCATGTGGGAATCAGCCCAATTGTTACTGGGGCAGGAGTAGATACCACCCTTACCTTAGGCATCTGGGCACACCCTTGAAGAAGAAGCTGATGTCACCTCTGTAAAGCAGGTGGAGTGGACAGACAGAAGTCACTAACAAAAGTATCAGCATTGTGGGACTAACGTGCCAAAAGCAATATACAAGATGCCTGCAGAGACATCAGCTCCTCCCTCTCACACTGGCTTTAAATATACATCCAGTATAACATTTTCTGCAAACAAAATCCAAGGCCTAGAAAATCACAGCTGTTCAGCAGGCAATACTGTCCCCTGGAGAGACAGGGAGTTTTCAGTGGTTTACTTTAAGCATACCTGGGATCTTTCTACCTCCAGCTACCCAGAGCCCACTTGCAGGTAGGAGATCCAGCTGGGTGGTCTGGCTGACATTGGAGGTGGCCCCACCAACATCAGTGGAAGGTGTCAGATGACATCAGTGGGAGGTGCTGCTGACATCTCAGGACACACGCTATTTCTAATGGGGGAGTGGGCCAGGTGGTAACGCCGCTCCCGCGACCCGGTGTCTCCAGGCAAAACCAAGAGAGTTCCCAGGTATAAATATATGTTCTGTGACTATAAGGTTAAAAATTACAATTTTATTGTAAGGTTATAATTATTTGTAAGAAGGATCTGACAATTATACACAGCTATGCAGTATTTTAAAAATAGAAATGCTAATGGCAAAAGGCAAATTCTGGTCTAGGCCAACTAGGCCTAGTGTGGCAGCAGCCAGTAATGTATTCCGGCCTAGGCTGAGTAAGGCTGATGGTTCAGAGGTTCAGCAGTCCCTCTGCTGCAAAACTGTAGGCAGAATGCCCATTTGGGAGATTAGGATCCCTGGTGTGTTCCTACTCAATGGGACGATTACAACAAGATCTCAGTTCTTCCCAATCAGCCCATATAACCAAGAAGAACTGTGCCAAGACAGTTGTCAGTCTTCCCAGGAGTGGATGTCCCAGCAAATTCTCCCCAAGGTCAAAGAAGTCCCCAAAGAAATTGCAAAACCCTAAGAGTTACATCTCAGACTCTACAGGCCTCAGTTAGTATGTTAAATTTTAAAGTTTATGACAGTACATTTAGAAAAATACTGAACAAGTATGGTTTGTTTGGAATGGTTGCCCGGGGAAACCCTTTCCTCTCAAAAAGGAAAGCTTAGGTTTACAACCTTGCTTCTCAACAAACCACTCAACTTCTAGAACAATGTGCTTTGGGCAGACGAGACCCTAAATAGAGAACTTTGGCCCTAATACACATCTCAAAGTTTGGCGAAAACCAAACACAGCATATCAGCACAAACACCTCATACCATCTCTCAAGCATGGTGGTGGAAGGGTGATGAAGGCTTGTTTTGCAGCCACAAGACCTAGTAATCTTGCAGTTATTGAGTCAACCATGAACTCCTGTATACCAAAGTATTCTAGACCCAAATGCAAAGCCACTTGTCTGGCAGCTAAAGCTTGGCCGAGACTGGGTCATGCAATAGGACAATGATCCCAAGCACGCCAGTAAACCTACAACAGAATGGCTAACAAAAAGGAATCAAGATGTTGCAGTGTCCAAGTCAAAGTCCAGACCTCAACCTGATTGAAATGCTGTGGTGGGACCTCAGGAGAGCTGTGCATAAACAAATGCCAGCAAACCTCAATGAACTGAAGCAACGTTGAAAAGAAGCGTGGGCCAAAACAATGATGTGAAAGACTTCAAGTTTTTGCTGCTAAAGGTGGTTCTACAGGGTATTGAATTCATACATGGCTTCTCTATTTTCGCTTTGTTATTGTTAAATAAATCATGACACTGTGTAATATGTCATGTGTTGTTGTTTATCTGAGGTGGTGTTTACCTGATTTTTAGACCTGCTAAGGAACATTTGATTGTTATTACATCCTGATAGGTAAAACCATAGAATTCAAAGTAGGTGTACTATCTTTTTTACATGACTGTGCCCTAATATATGGGTTTTATAAATCAAAAAGGCCTTCCCTAAAAAGAAAGAATTCAAGAAATAAGTGTTTTGGCAATCAATGCAAATTTCTGGTTCTAAAAAGGGTTGGGGCAGTGGGTGACTAGCACAGCATGTGTGACTAGCACAACAGTTGTGTGTACTGACACATAGAGACTAAACACAATGCAGCCTCAGAGCATGGCCCAGGTGCTGTGAGATGTGCTAATGCATGTGCAGCCTTGTGAGAGAAGGCAGTCATTCATGCAGCCACCTCTGGGGTGAAATCCTGGCAGGCAAACACTGCTGCACCTCAAATGAACATTGTTATCTCATGAGGCTAAGAGCTGTGAGGAGAATAAGTATGTGGTCGAAATTCTGCAGAAGGCGTTCTCACTAATTGTACAATAAAATATAGCAAATAAGAAGAAATTAGTCGACACAGTCTGTCCATTTTAGCACTTTATATTTATTATTTGGCTTACCTTACATGTCCCCAGCTCTTACCTCGGGGTCATGTAACCTTATGTGACATGACCTCCATTCCTACCTCCCCTAACAAAATAGTTCACAAACGTTCGGCCCAACATGGACCAGCCCAGTCCAAGTCAGAGGGATCCTTTGTGAACAATTCTGAACTGGCACGGGAGCCACTTGCCCCCTTGAGCCCCAGCCAGCCACTGACAAGGTGCCAGAAATAAAAATAAGGCAGTCACCTTTTGCATGGATGTAATAACTAATTACAAAAGTCATTAGGTTAAAGAGGTATTAACCCATTTGCACCTTTATGACATTCTATGCTGTCATGAAAAGTGTCTTTAAAGCCAATGTGTGCCACTACCTCCCAGTCCCCACCACTTGGAAACCAATGGAGGCAAGTAAGACCGTGTGGTGTCATAACAGTGTCAACTGTCCCATTTGTGGCACCTTTATAGCCAGGGCTATCTTTGGACCAAATAGGGACTTGAACAGAGTGACCCACTCCTATAAGATTAACCCTTTGAGCATGTTCCCCATGATGCAGTAAGCTTTAAAGGCAAACCACTGCTGCTCCTACACTCTATGAATAATGTCAATAGAGCTCCATTTTAAGTGGACTCAGCAACATTATTGCATTGTGTTAGCAAACTACTAGCAAATGTATATGTTATACTTATAATAATGTGTTTGGGGGGTGAGCACAAGGTGAATATTAAATCTGATTTCAAGCATTGGACATTTTCCATCTACTCATTTCATTCCACAATTAATTTGACAGTCTATGAGTAAAATGTAGCCATATGTTTGTGTCGCTTTTTCACTTTGTCTGTACTAAATTAGGCACTTCTAAAATCAGCCCTTTTTTACATGATTCCATTGCAAGCGAACACATTTATCTCTATAGCATGTTAGATAAACATAATAAAAAGTTCCTGCTACTACATCATGTCTCCACATTAATCCCTTACCAAGTATTTCCTGTTGCTTACAATGTGCAGTACTGATGGGAACTCTTAGATGTGCACTTCTACCCGGCTTATCACTCACCTCCTGCACTTACTGAAGAGGGGCTTCATTGTGTGTAAGTAAATGGAAAAACAATACTTGATAATGTTAATCCTAGAGCCAGCTCAGCTAAAATGTGGCAAAGAATCAAGAGGTGCTCAGCAATGTGAATAAATTAGTGTAGTTTTATTTCCACACGAGTGGCGACGTTTCCAACCAATAGGGTTTTTCTCAAGCCAAGGATTCTTTGCCATATTTGAGAGCGTTGGGTGGTAACCCTGCTCGGGCAATTAAGGTGCTGTCTGACGTCTCCAAAGTATGTAAACTAATCTAAAAAAAAACATCCACACTCCACTCCATCCTGAGCTGATTTTCACACAAAGTAGACAACTTAGATCCTTTTAGAAACAACCTGACAGGATTGGATATGTAGGATATACACTCCCTTGCAACTCACTTGGATGCTCACATGTGGTTCCCTGCATGTATAAGACCTTACTGTGCATCTGTTAACAAGATACATTTATATGCAAGTATCACAGTCTACATACGCTTTGTACTAATGAAATTCCTGGTAAATGTACATATTCAATAGCACAAAACTTTAATCAAAAACTTTAATCATTGAGTTCTCAATGTGTACAAAAGTCAGAAGGTGGTTAAAGAACTGTGATTCCTAGTTGTTGTATTCTTATTATATTGTTCTTTACACCGTGTCATGAGTTATTCAGCAAAAATAAAGCCAAAATGGATAAGCCATGTGTGAAAAACTAATTACACCCTTACTGCTTCCATGGGAATTAGGATGCTAAGTAGTTTAATTGATCATCAGCAAGTGCGACAACCTCTATAAAAGCTGAAGTTTTAGTAGTTAGCTGGTATGGGGCATTCAGGTGTGTGTTAAAGACATTAGTAATGATCTCAGAGAAGCAATTGTTGCTGTCCATCAATCTGGGAAGTCTTACAAGCCCATTTCCAAACAATTTAAAGTCCACGACTCTACAGTGAGAAAGATTATTCAAAAACTGAAAACATTCAAGATAGTTGCCAATCTTCCCAGAAGTGGACATCCCAGCAAATTCACCCCAAGGTCAGACCGTCCAATGCTCAGAGAAATTGCAAAACACCCAAACTTTTAACATGCTAACTGAGGCCTAACTCAGCATATTCAAGGTTATGACAAGCTAAAGCTTGGACAAAATTGGGTCATGTACCAGGACAATGGCCCCACACACACCAGCAAATCTACTACAGAATGGCTGAAAAAGAAAAGAATCAATGTGTTGCAATGGCCCAGTCAAAGTCCAGACCTCAACCCAATTGAAATGTTGTGGCAGGACCCTAAACAAATCCCTGTAAACCTCAATGAACTGTAGGAACGTTGGTTCCTCCACTGCAATGTGAGAGACTGATAAACTCATTCATAAAGCAATTACTTCAAGTTATTGCTACTAAAGGTGGTTCTACAAGCTATTGAATCATAAGGTGTACTTAGTTTTTCCCCACATGTTTTTCCATTTTGGCTTTATTTTTGTTGAATAAACTATGACATGTTCATCAGAGGTTTTATTTACCTAATTTTTAGACCTGGTGAGCAACAGATAATTGTTATTATGTCCTGCCATTTAAAACCATAGAATTCAAAGAGAATACAAAACTGCAGCTATAAACATACATATTTACTGATCTTACCCATTAAATTATACATCATAAAGGGACAATCCCTGTGAGCATTCCCTGCACAAAGATGATATTAATTGGTTAATCTTTGGGACATTTGACTAACTGGTTTGTCCAACTGGCATGGGACTGCCCCACACCTAAAGATGGACACTTGGGGTCTATGAGTACAAAGCTGACCCTAGACCAAATGGCCGCCCAGACAAGAATACTTTTTGGTGCCTCCCCCATTTTATCTGCACCTCCATCCTTCATTTTAGCACTGACACATGACGTCATATCCGGCTACAGGGGTGTGATCACCCAATAAAACTCATTAAAAAAATATTTTTTTAAGGAGAGTTTTTTTGGGAATCTAAAGAGAAGCGGTTTGCTCTGTGGAAAGTACCATTCACCACTCAGCACACCGTCCTGTTTCTTCTACTTTAAAGGGTTTCGTAGAAATGGGATATGAGAACACAGCTTCCCCTTATCAACCACAAGGAATGCATCACAATATGAATGAATAACACTTAAGTGTTTGGCTTTAATTTATTTTGCTTCTTCAAAGCATAATGTATTTAAGAAATGTGGTTACCAGCAATTAGTGGGTGTGATCCAAAATGTATTGAAGAGTTAGGAATGCTTAGCACAGATATAATTGTTAAAATAATGACTTCTACCTGGGAACGAAAGGAAAGGTGACTAGAAAATGGTAACTACTACAGATGTCATAGCCATGCTATGCTTTAAAGACTGTTACAGATCCTTATGTGCATTTTTACACCCTCTCTGTAAAATACTAGTAAGAACACAACCTTATATAGCTTACAATAATACACAGGCATACATGGGAAGCTGGTATGATGAGAGATAGATGGGATGGAGCAAAATGGAGGTAAAACACTTAATAGAGAACCTATAGAAGAATATGAATAAAATGCGTTGCCCCTGCCTGGAAAAAGATAAATGTGAATCAGCGCTTCTCTCTGAGGCTCTGGGGCAAACCCGGTGAGTTATCAGATATGTTCATATGTTTAAACAGGGTGTGATCTCTTTTTATACAGTGTTGTTCTCTTTTTTTTTTACCAGGCAGTCAAACGGTTAAGGCCAGTTCAGCATGTGTACATCTAAATACTCTGGAATGTATACCTATGTGTAAGAAGAACAATGGTACGCTAATATGGTGGAATAACAAATGTATGTATATACAATCTCTAAATGAACAGGAAATCCTACTGTTTTGTAACTCTAAAAAGCATACAAAAATGTGAAACCCTGGAAGATAATTGCAAAAAGTTTCCTGTGGCCAAATGGATTACATGATTGAACAGGATGGTATGGCGCCCATTGAGCTAGATGGCATCTCTCTCCAAATTATTACTTTAAAATGGTAAGTAGATCCAACCTTTAAAGGGCCAACCATGACCTGTTTTCATGGTTGCTTCTCTGATAAATCTTTTTCTGTAAGCTAAGCCGTGTTTTCCTTTTTTTATTCAGCGTCAGTATCCTGATGTACTTAAGCATGTATATGTGTAGAGCAGGCATTCATTCATTCATTCATTCATTCTCAGTGTATTTTCCTTTTGCCCCATCCATGCCATAAACAAACTAGCCTCCTAGGCATGCTAGGATGCCAGTTCATACATAAGAGGGGCATGATAACAATAACATAGCTAGGGGGCCAGCAGGAGCATCTCTCCCTTAAAATAAAAATACAAGTTTACGATTATATATGCACTGCATGTAGCTAAAGACAATGTATCCGCATATCTATGTAACTTTAATGTACTAGTAGCAAACGTTCTTTCCAAAGGCCAAACACAGCTGGTTTGAAGGACGATGTTGGCTGCTGCTCAGGTTTTTCAATCATATCGATCAAGATAATTAAGGGGACACTTGTCATTCTGAAAATCAATATTCTCTTTTTTGATCAGTTGGCGCTTGCACCATTGGGAGTGCTGGCATTACTCCGTGTGACTGTTAGTCCATGCAAACAGTGTAAAATCTCTCAACATGAAGAGCTCGGTGTATGATATTTTTTTTTTACAGGGGTGGGGGGTAACACCATTTATTGTCAATGCAAAGTTCTTCATGTGAACTATTTTCAACTTCATTTTAAAAGCAACAGTGAGTTAGTTGTTTTGGAATGTGGTTTGACAAACCTGTTATAGTAGATGAGTATCGCTAACTGGGTGTATATGACAGTGGAGTGTAGCCATGTGTGTCTCTAACACTGTGTTTAATATGGGTTACTTTTTAATTAGCAGGGCAATGTCTATGTTGATGTGGGTCATGGTAACATTAGTGTGTCAACGCAGGTGGCTATCCCACAATGTTTAGTGAGAAGAGTATACAAAGAAAACTGATACTTCCTGAGAACATGTCATAAATAATAATTTTAACTTACAACTAATAAATCTCTGTCCCAAAGATAAAAATCTCACACGGGCTGTGTATTCCAGCGCTCCCTGTACATGCCCCAGCATAGCCTTTTCCTAACTAGGTGTTACCCAGCTGCACGCAAGGTGTCACAGTGAGACACACACAGAGAAGCTATTAAAAGGCCAGACACTCAGGAGCTCCAACCCAACAAAGACTGAGAAGGCATAACAATTTCCCAAATACAACGCTGTCTAGAGTTAAAAACAAAGCATTTTAAAGCAGGAACTCCATATAGATATTACAGCGCCACTGAATTGAAACAGAAATATATATATAGACTATATGACCAAACGTATTGGGACACCTCTCATAATTATTGAGTTTAGGTGTTTCCACCACACCCATTGCTAACAAGTGTATAAAATTAAGCACATAGGCAGCCATGTCCATATACAAACATTGGCAGTACATAAGAGCTCAGTGACTTTAAATTCATCACATCGTAATATGACGCCACCTTTGCCACTAGTCGAGTCAAAAAAAATTGGTCTACTGTAAGTGGTATTATTGTGAAGTAGAAGCCTCTAGGAGTAACAACAGTTCAGCCATGAAGTGGTAGATAACACAGGCTGCTGAGCTGCTGAGCCACAGAATGAGTAATGTAGCATCACTCACTACAGAGTTCCAAACTACCTCTGGAAGCAACATCACCACAAGCACTGTGCCTCGCAAGCTTCATGAAATGGGTTTCCATGGCCAAGCAGCTGCACACAAGCTTAACCCCACTGAACACCTTTGGGAGGCATTAGAATGTCGATTGCAAGCCAGGCTTTCTATTACAACATCAGTTCTTGACATCTCAAAGTTGGTTTTGCTCATTGGGCACAAATTCCCATAGACCTATTCCCAAAATCCTGCGGAAGGCCTTCCAAGAAGGAGTAGAGGCTGTTATGCCCATGGTTTTGGAATGAGATGTCCAACTGGTTCATATAGGTATGAGGAGGTGTCCACATGCTTTTGGTCAATAATATAATCTGATGAAGCAATTATTCTGTTACTGTCACCTCCTACCCAAGTTTCTACTACTGTACATAAAGCATGAAAATCTCTTCCCGTGGTCCAAACTAAATCCCAGCTCATTTCACAACATTACATCACCCAATATCATCCAAAGCCAACTCTGGACCACCGAAGAGCAGTGACTCCAAGAGATGATAATAATGAGGAAAGGTATGTAGTAAGGTGCCTGGTACCAATGAGAATATCTTTTACCAATGTGCAGATTAAGCAAAGCAAGCAGTCCAAGTTCTATTAAATTGTTTACATTCTTCCATATTAAGCAGGACTGCTGGAAGTGGTAACCCCTTCAGGTTTAGGTATATATATTGCTACATGGGACCAACTGTTTATTTTTGAGCAGATATCTAGCTTTTGTAGCACTTCGGGGTTAACCATAACCAAGAACAATATTTACATATACATTGTATTTTGCCACAAATGTCTCTCTTTTCCTATTTGACGCATTACCACAGGAATATTAAAGAAGTAATATGGACTCCCCCTAACAAGGCACTCATTGACTGGCTGGACAGGTCCCCAATTGCTGTGTGCACACGAAAACAACAAGGTATAGAAATGATCAATTTGCAAAAAGGGGTCTAGTCCCGTCTTCAACGAAACCAGCCCTTTGTTCTGATCATATCTATTATATAGATACCTGTGGGGCCCAAATTAGTGCAAATAATGAATACAGTGATAATCCAGCGCCTACACCTCACACCAGCAGGACTGAACCCCTATACGTTTTCCTCTTCCGCACACAAAACAACAACCGTAAAACAATACAAATAGTAATAAAGGATTTCTTTACCCTATCTAATATAGTATAGTAGCACAGTATTAGGATACAAAAGAGGTTTAGCGTCATAAATATAGCCCATTCTACTTTATAGCACATTTAATATTTGGTAAACAACACACATACAGTGCTGTGGAATATGAGGGCCCTATATACACCAATAAATAATGGTAAATGGGGCTGAACATGAGCATGGTGTCCCATGTACAGTAAAACATAAGGGATTTCAGAGCAGAGAGCTACAGTTAAAGCTTTGCCCACTGCTTAGGTTACCATGGAGATTGCTCCATATGTGACACTAAGAATTGCAGTAGACCCTGCCTTATGCGAAGGATGTCTACCTGCTGTGCGTTCATCATCATCATCGGAATGTGACAGTCCTTTCAGACTAATTCCTCATTTGTGTGTGAAGTCTTACGGATTACACGTCATCGTTTTAAGGCAACGAAAGGGTTGAGCTCTGACGTAGGATGCCAGCTTCCCCTCTATCTGCTGCAATACGTTATTTGAAATATGCTATAAAACCTCGGAATGAGGTCACGCCACCCGCAGCATGGACCCAGCGATGTTATTCGTTCTATACGTGCTGTATTGCTGGTGCTGAATCGCCCCAACCCAAATACGCGATCGTGGTAGGCATTCGTCAATAAGCACATCCGATGAATGGAATCCGAATCTTAGAATAACACGATCAGCAAACGAAGAGAATCTACACCGGATCAAAGGGGCTCCCTTATAATCATCCATACTTATTATTAGAGGGCAACCCGTGGATAATGCATGTGGTGAACGAAGGGTTAAGCTAGGTACCTGCTATAAATAACACAGTCACTTGTAAAACCTACAGAATGTTATTATAGCACTAGTGGGGGATTAACCCCATGCGTCCCAGGCCACGCAAGACCTTAGCACCTCATTCCAGCAAATTCCACACACAATAAAATCACAGAGGGAATTCTTACCTCCTTCTCGTCTGTGGGGGTCCCAGGAGGCCGCAAGAGATACAGCAGGAGGGGAGAGAGGAAACAGACAGGTCAGGGATCTGATCACACGGAGTCCCCCCTCACAACCCCCAGGGCCGTCCAGCTCACCTGTCTTGAGCAGTTTGCTCTTGTACCTGATATTGGTGCTCATGGTGCACGGTGTGAGTGAGTGATGCAGTGAGTGCGCTCTTTGTGCTTGCTCCTGGTGCTACTCCCTTACAATAGACTCCCAGGGATGGGGAGACCAAGCTGCTGCTGCATTACTGAGCCCACGGATAGCAGCCATTGGCTGAATGCGGTCCGACCTACAGCATTCAGCCAATCAGAAAGAGCGGGCGCACGGAACAGGTCCGCCTCCTACTGTCTGCTTTTATTGTGCGATGCCCTGTCAATGTGCTGGGCTTCCGGCACTGACACACGAACGCGCAGCTATAATAACACGAATACGGACCGAAATTACTACAGAACAACACCGGCACCGACACAGGCGCACCTACGTGTATTATCTGTCCAGCAGGAATGATGTGAACCTAAACAGGGTATTGACAAGCACGGGCAACATCTGGCCTTCCATCTGCCATGTGACTGCAACGTCCAGTCCCACCATGCCCTCTTGCACACCATCTCCAATGGACTACAACTCTAAATGCCATCACCCTGGGTGTATCTAGACTATTTGGCATCCTGAGTGGATCCTATACCCCTGTCACACTTAAAAATGTGAAAACACCCATACTCATTCTTACTCATGGTCTCTCACACACTCTCACTGTCTCCACCTTGACCAATTTGATGTCTCTGTCACCTTTCCCACAGCCAGGGCCAGCCCAACACAAAATGCCGCCTGGGGCAAAGTTTAAAATGCCGCCCCCCCCCATTATCTACCCTTCCTCTCCCTGCCG